>VZTG01006172.1:623985-748503 GCA_013397845.1 Melanocharis versteri | reverse complement strand
AGATGTTATCTTTGCTGAAGACTTGCCTAGTGCAGAGCATGCTCCTGCCAGAGCAGTTCAGCCCCAAAAATGAGCAGAGGGCAGAGAGCTGGCCGTGCCCCACTCTGCCTCACCCCGTGCCACCCAGAGCTGGATGCAGCCTTAAACAGCACTGAAGGGGAGGAGGAAGAGCAAAATAATGGCTCAAAAGAGGAGCTGCAGGACAGCATCCAGGGACAGGCAGGGAGGGATACGCAGAGGCAACAAGGTCAGAGAGAGCAGGTGGGAGCAGAACAGGCAGGGATATCCTGGGGTGGCAGGGTTTCAGGGGGATAGAAGGATCGAGAGAAGAGGATAAATTTGGGAAAGAGGCAGAAGGGTGACACACTTTCCTAGTGTCCTGTGAGACTACCAAGCATTTGGCTGCTCTTTCTGCAAAAACCTCTGCATCCAAAAACCAGAAGAGAACTTGATTTATGCTCAACATTCATCTGAATTTTTTGTGGTATCCTTTGTTTTATCTCATCCTTACAATTTGTTTTTTCATTTCTCCTTTCCTGCCCCCACCAAAAAACCCAGAAGAATTCAGGAGCATGCTTCTGTGTCCTACTGTGGAAGTCTGTTCCATTGCATCTCTTCAGATGAGGAAGATCTGGCGTGCTTTGTGGCACTGAAAAGAGATAATGCAGGCTTTTCCCCTGGTTACCCCTCTTCAGAAAAAACCTGGAGCTGTAAACTCTGACACCAGCAATGCTTGGATAAGTGCAATAGGCTGGGAGGAAAGATCACATCAGTGTTTGATGTAGCAGACCCAGTTGGGTCGTATGAGGAGTGGTGACCTGCAGATAGCAGGGAGGGAGTGTGCAAGCAGAGTCACAGGCTGCGCAGACCATAGTAAAACATTAAAAAAATGGATTTCAGGGAGCAGAGGCAGAGTCATTGAACTATTGCTGGGAAATGCTGAAGGAGGGAGGACAATAACTGTATATTCTCAGTATGGAAACATACAGCACCCGCAGGTACATATCTAATGCTACTGTCAGGCAAAGAACTCCACAAATAAGTACAACTTAAGGCATTTATGAAAAATAGGGGTAAAGTGTGAAGTGAGCAAGAGCAGAGTTGGGGAGGAAGGTCTGTTTCCCAGAACACCCCTTTTCTTACAGAAGCTGTTTCCCAGAACACCCTTTGGTTCCCACTGGCTGCTGCCAAAGCTGTCTCCAAAGACATTGAGCTCACATAGGGTGGAGCAGCAGAGGAGCTCAGACATGACTCAGCTTGGGGTTTTCCCTTTGATTTCCATGGACAGCTGTCCTTCTTGAAGCCAGGGAGTCAGAGGCAGCTGGGCATGACATTAACCATGATTTACCCTTCTGCTGGTTTAGCTATGGATTATTTTGTCCACGGCCTCACCTGGCCTGCTGGGCCAGCCAGGCTTGTGTAGCTGAGTGGCCTCCCCTCTTTGCCTTGTTTTTAAAGCACCGTGGTGCTGGCAGTGAAAGTCGTAGCTCACTCAAATCCACAGAGGACACTAAAAACAGAAACAAAGAGGTACCTGGGACCTGCCCCCATCTAAGTCGAAGAGCACTCTGTTTTTGATGTCCCCCTTCCATTTTATCAGCTGGAAAATGTCCTGGTAGTTTCCTCTTGCAGTGGGAGTGATCCTGCCATCAGCAGCACCATATCAGTGAGGACTAAGTCTTTGTCAGCCACTGGATAACATTCACAGAAAAATAGAAAAGTAGGGTGGAGAGGAGAAGCCATCTAGTCCACTCCTGTTCCCGAGTTCAGAATTAGCTATACCCGTGCCTGTCTCCACTCACAGAGATGCCACTTCCTCCAAAGCAAACCAGTTTCATCAACTGACTGTACAAGGAAAACTTACAGATGTTTCATCTGGATCTCCCTCCCTGTAATTTCAGTTATTTTCCACCCATAATGGGCACAAAAAAGATTCATTCCCTTTCTCTTTATGTCTATTTTTAAAATATTTAAAGTTCATCGATGGGCCACCCCCTCTATTGTCTCTTTCCTAAATCAAGTTATGCGAATTCCTTTGGCTTTTCATCATGAGCCATGTTTTCTAGACTTCTGGTCATCCCAAGTTCTGTCCTCTGACGCTCCAGCTGTTCAACATCCTCCCTTAATTAAAGCACCAGGAACTGGACACGATCTTCCAGCTGAGTCCTCTCCTGGCCCTCATGTGGAACAAAGGAGACGGATTATGCCAATACTCCTGTTTATTCAGCTGTGATGATAGACAGATTTTTTGTGTGCATTACTCAGCGGTGTGTTCCTTACTTATTTCTTCAGATGTGCCAGTCCATCCTGAGATGAAGAAAGGAGACAAACACTTCTGTTCATCTCTTCCAAACAAAGAAGTAGTCTCATCTCTTCTTCAACTTAGGTAAGAGTCAGGCTAAGAGTAGTAGAAGTCTCAAATCTCAGAGATAATGCAAAGAACTCTCATTTTTTGCTAAAAATGTTGAGAGGTGGCAGATGATTTAAAAAGGCTCCATCCCAAATACATGACAGAGACACCCCAATACATCGAGGAAGTCACCTCAGAGAAACAGACAGAGAAAACAGATATGGTATAAAGGAGGCCTTTGAGCAACAGTGTCAAGAGTAATCTCTATCGTGAAAGATCCACCTCAGCCTTGAGGTTTCGTGGTGGTGGAAGGCCAGAAAATAAATGATACTCTCATGAATCTCATCATTAATGAGACTGCGGACTCAAAAGTACAAATGAGAGGCTGCTTTTACCCTTGAGACTGGATTAGCGCTCAAGCTGAGCCTAGGGCTCTGGAATACCAGAACTGATGCCTTCAGGAAAGCAAACCTCAGCCGGCGTATTGGAAGTTGGCTTGTCTACTGCTGCTAACGTCTAGACTCCCAGGAGGGCTTCAGTCTCTCGTGAAAGTAGAGAATTTGCTCTCAAGAGGCCACAATATGGGATCAGAGGCTGCCCCAGTCCCCACCAGCCCACCACAGAGCTGACACCGACTGAGAGCTGGAAAGCAGCTGAGTTGAGGCAGTGTGACCCTGTTTGCCAACTGATCTGTGGCGACATTCCACTGAGGGGTTTCTCTGTTTTGCAGCAGCTTTGCATGAAGCTTTCAGCTTGGGACACACTGCAGCCTCTGGATTCCTCCCTGCAATGCTGCTGTCCAGCTCATGAACAGCTGGTGATTGAAAGCTAAAGGCAGAAGATGTTTCCCTCACAAAACTACATCCTAGCTTTTCCAGATTGTTTCTCCAGGTCATCAAGATCATTTAGAGTCATTTCAAATCCTTCAAATATATTCCGTGTTATGTTTTTTTCTGTGTTATTTGATTAATTAAAAAGTTAGCAATAGAGATCTCAATCACCAAGTTAAATCTGAATATCAAGAACTACTCTCCAAATATATTTTTCAGTCAGTATGGGTCTCAACTGCTGAAAATTGTACACAGACAATATTTACTTAGCTTGCTTCTTAGAAACTCATATCAGACAATGTTCAAAGCCTCACTAATGTTAAAATAATCTTTCTGCTGTTCTTCCCTAGCCACAAGGCCCATCACAGGAGCATATTAGATTGGTTTGGTATGATTTGTTCTTAATAAATCCACCCTGGTTGCCACTCACCTTGCAGTTGACTTCTGGAGGCTCAGCTATTATTGAAAAAGAAATGTAAGAGGCAACACATTTCTCTCTGTACCTCACAGTTTCTCAGAGATAGCAGCTAATAGTGCTGGCAATGCTTCAGACAATCCTCCCAGTATCCTAGCAGGAATTTCATCAAGTCCAGCTGATTTGAAAACATCCAACGTATCTAAGTCTCTTTCATGATATTGCTTGGTCTTGCAGCAAATTGAAAACATTCTCAGACATTCTTAGCAAAATGAAGGCCCCAGACAGTAATTCCGAAATTAAAATATTCCCCAACAGGCCTGAAAACCCAGGTAGCTGGGGCAAGCTGATAGTTGTGGAAAGGGCTAGGCTCAACGTGAGTATCCTTATGAGATAAAAAATAGGAAAGTTCTGAATCCTCAAGAAAATCACAATCCAGAAGATGCAAGTAATCTAGCAGGGAAAGGAAAACAAACATAATGAATTTTGTACCAGATGCCAATAAAAGAACCAAAGTCGTGGTACACTCACTTCTACATAACATTTGAAATCTAAAAAAGGAGATAGGGAAGCAGAATGTTTGATCAAAGATGCAGACCCTGATCAACCATACATGTTGGAAACCTGGAGCAAAGAAGACCATCAAAGGGACACTAAACACAGGATATAAAATACAGACACAAACTGTGCAGGAGGCAGAGCGTTGCTCCACCTCATTGAAGGCTCATAATCAAAACAAAATTTACAGGTTCACCATCTCAAGTAACATGAAGTCTGTGCTGCTTGAAACTCCAGGCCTAAATAGGAAGATTATTGTTATGATAGATAATATGACTGACCCAGGACTGCAAAATGCCTTGAATTCAATACACTGGGAGAAATCAGAGAAGCAGGAAAAACAGTAGCCATGGGAGGCATCAACAGCCCTCCTGTAGATTGACAAATGTCATACCAGCAGATGAAACAGAGATGACATTTTTGGGCTCTGTCAGCAATTATTCCACGAAGCATCTGGTCTGAGCCCACAGGATCAAAGGCAATGCTCAGCTTTGTGGCTGTAGCCCTTCTGATGGAAGCTCCACTCTGTGACAGTGACCACAGAGGGCTCAGCTTCACCAGCTCTGGAGGAGCACTGCAGGCCAAACACGCCAGTGCCATTGTCCTCCGCCTCAAGAAAAGCTATGCAGGGATGAGGGAGCTTGTTAAAAAGAATCTAGAAAGGTCAGCAAAGAGAAATCCTAGCAAACAGCATGGAAACTTCTGAAGAACACCAGACTGGAAGCATAACACCACTGTGTATGACCTATTGAGAAAGGCCGGAGAATGGATTCAAGGAGGCCAGCACATATGAACAGCCAAGTAAGCAAGTTTATTAGCAGTAAAAAGGCAATTTCCAAAAAGATGTCTATTGTATCCAAACCAATAAAATGAAAAGAATAGTGTTGTCAGGCAGATTAAAAGCAAAAATCCTAAAAGAGTTTGAGGAAAACTAGCTAAAGAAATCAAAACTAGTGCTTCATCAAAAATGTCTGGAGAAAAATCTTGCTAGGGGCGCTGTATGGCTCTGTGATTAGACAAAAATCAGACACAATTAAGCCATTCTGCAGTGCTTTCCACTGGGAAGAAAAGGGAAAAAGTTTTCACATGGGGGAAAATGCAGAAGATATGTCTGAAGTCGAAATAATCGTGGATGAGATTTTGTTTCAAATAGACAAAGTGAAATATTACAAGTTGCTGGAGTCAGATGATACCTAGCAGAAATCAAGGATGGAAACCCTGAATTACTAATCACAGTGTGCAACTTTCCACTTGGAATCTCCTTGGGACCTGAAGACTGAAAGGTGACATTTATGAAACCAATCTTTAAAATGGGTCCTGGAGAGCATCCAGGGAAACACAGTTCTTATGCTTCATAGGACTTTTTAAGCCCAGAAATGTGAACAGCACTGCTCCAGAAGACCAGGGTGTGCTTGTGTCAGAGGGCAAATTCTGCTGCTGACAAATCATTAGCATTCAGTAGAGAATTCGTTCCTCATATGTGAAGAAATAAAATATACTTCAAGTGAGTCAAAATCTTTGTGTAAAGAGAAGTCTTCTCTGAGAGCCTTCCCTGGGTATCTCTGAGAGGATCAGCAGCAGATTGTTGAAGACGGCCCTGTAGACAGAATCTGCCTTGATATGTCCCTCACCAAAGCCTGCTAAGTACACTAAATAGCCAATGTGTAAGAAGGAAGTTAATGAAAAAAGAATTAATTGAAATAAAGGAAATAGAGAGTAGCGATAAATATTTTTCAGAACAGATGTCTCTGGAGAAGCTGTGCAAGGATCTGTGCCGGAGCTAAAAGTGTCCATGATCAAAACAGGAGAACAGTTTTCATATACCTCTTTCTTACACAGAATCCTAGAACTCTTTGGGTTGGAAGAGATCTGTAACAGCTCCTGCAGCAGAATGCTACAGGAAATGTGCCCAAGACTGTCAATACGGTGTCATTAGCCCTTTGAGTGACCCGTCTGAGGCAGCACCACAGCTACATTCAGGCCAGGAGAAACAAATCATGCAAGAGTCATCCTCTACCTCACCTACCCATTATCAAAGGCTCCCTTGCCTTCCAACTCTTCAGAGTTCCTTCTTGGTCTAAGCATGCAGTAGAAGGTACTGAGCTGTCTTCTCTCTAACTAGACTGTCCAACTATTTTGCACTTTTAAATAAATGGAAAGATGAACATTCTTTATGAACATGAGCTGCAAATAAAGGTATTAGTTCACACCTCTTTCCTTAAATATTGACAAGTATTTTAACAGTTTGCAGCTCTCTAGGCACAACCACACTTCTTTGTTAAGCTTGCATTAGGATCAGTTCTGCTGTTCAGCCTATATTTCCTATTGAATTTCATCTGACCATGCCAAGGTGTCATCAATATAGTTCTAGTCCTAGGCTCCTTTCTACTTTACCATCCATCTCCTTCTTCACCCAGATCTTCCTGTTTTCTTTATATTTGTACATAGTCTTTATGGAAAAAAAAAAAAAAAGGGCTGTGTCCTTGCAAACTATCCAAAATTATGAGCCCTGAAAGAACAGAAAGAATTCCTTGGGGGTTTTTTTGTTTTCTTGAATGGATTTGCTCCACTGAAACTGGGCATGAATTTGTCCAATTTGGTCTCCTCTCCTGCTAGATTATTAAAGAGCTCTTTAGAATGTAGTATCTGCTACAATGAGAAATTTGAATGACTGCAGCATTTCCAGTGAGGTTTTTATTTTTTTATATGCACCATTTATTTCTCATCATTTTATTTTAGGGCAAACGAAAGCTTGGGAAAAAACCCCAAGCAATCAGTCTTCTTTAATTAAGGGTTATCATTCCCTCTGGTGAATTTGTGGAGAGCAGGAACAGAATAAATTTCTCTTCATTTCCTCACTGGGAATATTAAATGCAATGCCGCTAATTTGTCTGTGAATTAAATTTCCAGCTCTTTTCCCAGCTCTTTAGTGCTTGTCTTATCTTTTATTTTACTGCAGCAGGGGAAGATGCAGTACTGTGGTAACTGAGGTATAGTGGAGGGAACAAGCTTTGTATTCTGCTTGCTTCTTCTGGTATTGAATTTCTGTAACAAAGAGAAGTATATGGAGAAAAATAATATATGTCGTTGCTCTAGGAATCAATTTCTTATCAGTCTGCTCAGCCTATTGAAAAAAAAAATCTCCTTTAGACAGAATACTTACAATGAAGTTGAATCACTATTTTTCAAGTGTAGCATTCTTTCTCCATTTACACAGATTTCATGCATGTCATTTCTGCTGGCTCCTATTAGCCAGAAGGGTCTGTGGCACAAGTTTTAAAAGCAGCCCCTTTCAGTGCCTTTTCATGGAGGTCCAGAGCTGTGGCAAGGTTTGTGTGAGGGGCAGGTGTCGGTGCCTGTGGAAGGATTCCTCAGGCTGGCCCGAAGGACACCAGAACTTCTTTGCTGTGCCGTGATTCCCTGTAGCACTTCCTGCTCTGCTCCTTCCAGAAGCAAGGGCAGAACTATCCTCCAGCCAAGTGTCTGTCCTGATGAAAAAGATTATTTCTTGAAAGTAAAAAATCTTACAGGGTTCTAACCTAGCAGAACAACATACCTGCTTGCAAAGAGAACCCACTGACAGTCCTGTACATTCATCTTCTCTCCCCTTCTCTGTCCCAAGGGCTTTATAAATGTTCAATGGATTTTCCAGCTGTGTTGTTTTTGAAGCCTGAAGTTTGGCCGTTGCCCTGTTAGTTAGGATGTTGGTGGGAAATGTTGCTTACTTGTTGGCTACTGCATTGCTCTTCTGCTTACTTTTTCTCCAGCAAGGCCAATTCTTTCCCCCGTGAAAGCATTATACTCTCAAGTACAGTAAATCATCTCACTAATAATGTCACCATGAAGTTATTATATCTCATTATTCTTAATTAATTTGCAGTGGTTTCACATTTTTCACCCAGCTCCATGTGGGAGAGAAGAGGATATACAGTCTTTCTCAGAGCAGAATTAAGTATGGGCTCCAAGAATGACTCTAAGGTAAATTTTAGATAAAACCAAGGTCCATTTTTATCCCTAATGTCCCATGTTTGGACTGTGTTTTACATGTGACAGAGTGAGCAATTAAGAAGCTTATACCAAGTTGAACAACTTATTGAACATTATTGAACAAAACAAAAAACCCATGACTGAATATGTTCGTTACATTTACATGTGAATTGTTCATTATGCAAGGTATTTCTTGCCCTATTTACTGTAAGAGTTCACTAAAAACTATCTTGATATAGAACTTGGTGCTTCTAGAAGAAGCCTTTCTATTATCTGCTTTTCTACTTTTCCTTTACACCTCTATCTGTCTGCTAATCCACTAATCAAATGGACTACTCCATAGATATTTATTTATTATATTTTATATATGCTTGTAGTCGTACTTGAGCTACAGTTTTTCCTTACGAGCTTTCTTAGGTGGCTGAGGAAAGCAAGGACTTTGTGGCTCGGAAGTGGCTGCAAAGCATAGCTCGTGATTTCGATACTCTCCTCTATCTCACCTTTAGCAATTCACTTCTCTGCACGTTCTTTCACCTGGGGCTTCTATTTTTATTGAGAGACAATGTTCCGCAGAATATGCTATTTATGGCATCCAAATAACGGTGTAGGACACTTGACAGAATGCTATTGGCAAGTAGTCGTCTTCTTGTCAAACGTTTTAATTTTTTTCTCCTTATCTGTAGAAATTTTGGCATGTTTGGCCCAACCTAGGCCTATCACACCCTAAATTCTAATCAGTCTGTAAAACTGATGCTGTTCTGGTGGGTGATCTACTGGTAAAGCAGAGAGAGCACAGATGTATCCTCGTCCTTCTGGGTTCTTGAGTGTTGCTCTGGTACCTTGGCAAGACGCCAGCTGTGGGTGATGTAGGGTAAAGGATGATGTTGTTTCCTGACAAGATATACTCAACAAGCAGTGTTGAATCTCCACCATCAGCCTCTTTATCTCTGGAATCCATCAGGTGTTTTCTCTGCTCTCTATCTGCTCTTCTCCAAGTTTACGCATTCAGGGCCTCAGTCCTTCTGGCTGTGCCCTGTGCAGCCCGAGTCCATCACCCCTGAAATAATCCTGGGAAGTACAGGGCAGAGTCACATCAAGAAGGCACCACCCTCAACAGAAAGCAGATCCTAATGCCTTGTGAAAAATGAGGAAGAAAATGCCTTTTTGCATTTCAGAGGAAATGAAGGAAGAGTAAAAGGTAAGGTCAGTCAATAGTGACATGCTTTGGAGGAACTTCTTGAAATGGAAGTTTGAATGCGTCCTGTGTGGCTCAACATCTGTTGGAGTGGAAAACATGGGTGACAGAATTGGATCCAGGGCTGAATAACATTTGCATGTGGGTCAGAAGTATTGTATATATTTGGTCTGGTAAGGCTCCATGGCTTAGACCAGAGGAAGAACCAAACATAAGTGTAAAAAAAAAAAATAGGAGAAAAAAAAAAAAAGAGTCTGCTTCTATTCTCTGGTATGTTCAGCACACTTAAAGTAGCTGTCTTATCTTTTTATGAAAAACATACATGTATTTGAAGTCCTTTTCTCCACCTATCCTTTCCTCAAAGAGGCAGGGTCTGGGTTTATCATTTCCTGCTACAAGCAGGCCTGTGACACAGGAACAGGGGCTCAAAAATTATGTTCGGAAAATAAAATAAAAATACTTTAAGCAATCTACCCTCCGCTCATTACAAGGAATCCATATGCTCGGAGATACAAAGCCAACCTCTTCCCTTTGCTGATTCACACGGAGGACATTCTCAGCAACACAGCATTTCAATATGGTGAATGCAGATGTACAAGTCATTCTGGCAACAGTGGAGAGTGAGAGCCCCAAATCTCTTTTGTGAAAACACATATGAAGAACATCAAGGTTAAAGCAGAGCAGTTAATACAGCAAAAGCCTACTCCCAGAGCCTGTTACTCCCTTAGGCTTAGATCCCCTCCATTTGCACAGCTTGACAGTACAAGGACAACTGATGCTGGAAGAATATGGGCTCAGTATGTCAGCCCAGCAAAAGGAGATGAATAAGTATCATACAGATGGTGTGTGCTTAGAGGAGAGGACAGGATGGAGACACTCTCCTTCCAGCTGGACCAAAATTTAATCATCTGTGCACCTGGCTTCAGACAAAATCAGAAGAGAGATGTGGTTTTAGTTAGGGATGTAAGCTGCTTCACAAAGGCAGAACGTCTATTAGTTAATGGCTAGTATCAGTTTTCATGCCTTTTAAGACAATAAATATTTTAAATATCAAGGCCTTTTTCTTTCATGTGTGTATCTATTTCTCTTAAGTGCATTCCACTGCTGTCTGTTCTCTTCTCCTCTGCTCTGGTCTGCAAAAGATTATACATGATTTTGTCTGATGTCCACCTCCAAGCCCTCAGTCATGGAAGGTGTCCCTGGCTCACCACAGGTCATAGTCCATAATTATTTCATAATTCCTATTACCTTTGAGAGAGGATTTCACACTGAAAGACTGGGCACTCAGTTTCACAAAGACAGTGAAAATTATGACACAGAAGGGATCAAGCACTTCTCTAGGAGACATGGATTAATTCAAGAAAGATGGTGTGAAGCTGTGACAGAGTAAATACTCCACCCGCCTACACGTGTCTGGGGCTGATACGGAAGCACAAAAGCAGGCCTGTCTGACATGGTCAGAGAAGCTTTTGAGAGCCTCCAAGCTGCAGGCTGGAGTCTGAAATCCATGATGTGGAGTGATATGGAGAGTTACTGTTTGATTCACCAGAGGTGCTCTCCCCCATTCCACTTGCACATCATCTCATTTCCTCTCCATCACTGCTTGTGGAATTTGGAGTGTGTTTCTACATGAGGGCTTTCTTATTTGTTTCTTTGCAGGTGTTATTAGTGAGGCATGCTGCTATTTTGCTCCTGTGATGGGGAATACACTGACCTCTCCTCTGCCTTGCTCAACTTTGTTCTTTTTCCACTCCCCAGTCAGCTGGCACGACAAGGGCAAATAGTCTTGCCTCCTCTTCTGTGTATTTTTTCCACTTCGGATCTCAGCATTCATTAGACATCAATATTAGTTAGTGGTGTCTTTTTGCACTGTCACAGGCAATAGAAATGTCCAGGTGAGGAGGCTGACAGCACAGGCGAATTGTTAGAGAGAAACAATGTCTGTGAATTTAGGAGAACTATCCACGGATTAGACCAGCTTCGGGGATGGGACTGAATCCCCTGAAAAAACACTGACATAATTTCTTTGTGATAGATAATTCCACTTCCTTCAAATTTTTGTTCTAAGGACACCAAATGTTAACAAAACTAGCAGATTTTGTGTTTCCAGAACTAACAAGAGGATCTAAATAGTAGCTAAATACTATCTGGAAGATGTTGGCATCAGTCAAGTGGTAGAGAGACTGAACAGCTTCAGAGACAGCAGAGAGGTAGCTCCAGGATTTTTATTTCCCATCTCACATACAAAGATGAATAACCCTATATTGACCTCTGGCATCATCTGCTGGCAACAAAATGTGACAGAAACTCAAAGAGTTTTCACCATATGAAGCTTATCTGTCTTTAGCATGGGGTTTTTTGAGTGCAGAGTTTATAAGTTTTGTCATTTTCTGTGGGTAAAAGCCTCCCTGCGGAACTGGTCACGTATTCACATTCATCTGTGTATGTGATGTGGGTCATCTGGGTCTCTGATGGTTAAGTGGTTAAATTCTCTGTAGACACTTCAGCATTATGACTCTTCTGTGTTATAATCACTAGAAACATGAAAAATATCCACCTTTATCAAGCTTAATGAATAGGTAAGTTTGTAATCACTTGTCTGCTGTTGAGGCTTCTGTGCCTAAAACTAGATTGACTCTCCAACTTCCACAGTCATCTGTTTAGAGGTGTTTAGCTAAACTGAGTAGATACATCAAATGTTGCTTTCACATTGTCCTTTGAGAACAATCCACTAGGCCTCAAGCAGCTGGGATCCAGACTGCAAAGAAGATGCCTACAGCAACTGAGTGTGTCATTTAACATCACGAGCTTCACAGAAGGTGTTAAAGGGAGCTGGCATGCAAGATATGCGAGGGACAGAGGGATTCAATCATACACGGCGCCGTTTCAGACAACCCAAATGGAAAGAAAGGAAGAAGTGGCATTTGTGCTATTATCTAGGAATGACTGAAAATACTTTGAAGTCAATGCAAAGATTTTCACTGAATTCCAGAGCTCTGAATCAGGTCCTGGATAGTCTTATACAGAACGACAGGGAACTTTCATCTTCAGGAGTTCCTTTCAAGGGACATGGCATTAAATGGCCTTGATTAGCTGTCAAGGCCAGTGTATCTTTAAAAAAGAAATGGAAAATGTTCAGAACTACATGGCAACTTCACCTGTCATACACTGAGCAACAAAAATCTAGACGCCTATGCTGAGATGTATACATCTAAACTAAACTTCTGTATAACTAAGATCAGGTATGGAGAGAAAACAAGCTTATAGGGTTAGGCTTTAGAAACGCTCAAACCCTAGAGCTCTAAGGACATTGGAATTACACAAGGCATCCAAACGGGAGTACTCCATGTCATCTCCTTACATTTTGTTACAATCACTTCTTTTCAGAATGTTTTTGTATTTCTCTCCATTGAATTTCCTCTCAGTGTAAGTCCATCCCAGTCAGTTTGTTTCATTTTTTCTCTGAATTTGAGATTCCACTTCCTTTCACGAAATGAAATTCTTTATTTCATGAAAGGAAATGAAACCTTGTTATTTCAATGAGGATCAATTCAGCATGGTTCGGCCCATTTCCCTGCACTTCATGTCATCCCATTCCTTTTTATTGTTTTCACTTTGTTTCGGAATTTTTTTTTTTTTAGCACTTCATTTCATTAATTCCTTCTCCAGTCTCTTCGTTTCACTTTGTTCCCTGATTTCGGGATTTCAATGAGTATCATTTTGGCAATGTTTGGTCCATTTCACTGCAAAAAAAGAACACCCCACTGCCCAAAGCTTGCTCCCTCCACACTTTTCTTCTTGGCACAACCCATGTGCTGGGCACCTCAGCAAAAGGCTGCTTTTACTGCTCTGCTTAGGGTTAGGCTTGAATAAAACACAAAGCCCAGAGCTCCAGGGACACTGCAACGACAAAAGGCAAGCCAAGCGGAGCACGGCACTGCCCCAGCATTGCTCCCACATCCATGTTTGTTCACAGACCTTTGTTCTTATGCAAATCTCTGCAAAGGCCAACCATCCCACAAACATCCTCAGGGAATGCGTCCTAAAGTGCATCACAGCTGCAGCCAAACCAGACAGCTGTTTGGAATTTGAATAAATGACACTTCCCTAACATCTGAACATTTATCATATAGATTTTACTTAATCATTTATACATACATACATATATATATATATCATATATATATCATTTAGCACTGTGGAACCTCAGCAGCAAAGCACTCTCAGCACTTCCCAGTCTGGCTGCCTGCAAGTGCCTCCTAAAAGCAAAAACTGCTTGAAGGCTGCTCTGATTCGTCTCACTGACCTCAGGCAGGTGGAAGCCAGACGAGGTGAGGACAGGAAGAATGTGAAGGTGACATGCTTGCACTGGTGACCTGGAGAAGGGACAAAATAGGAGGCAGTGTGACTGGCTTCCTGCAGTGTAGGACAGGAACAGGGGGTACTCGGGGGGCCATGTAAGGCACATTTGAAGCTGGCTCTGTGTTAAAGTTCTCATGTCATATTTGCTCCACCTACTGCCCTCCCCCTTCCCATTCATCTCACACACTACTGAAACATCTTTTAAAAGCTTCTGTCTGACAAAGTCTACTTTCTCTTCATGCTTCCATACTGTAGATCTTGCTACCCATCCTCTGACAGGTGAGATCAGATGCACAGCATCAAGGTTCAAAGACAGCACTGCATTTAGGCAGTCGAATGATGTACGCACTGTGGGATTGTGGGGAAGCAGCTGCAGCAGAAGGCAAGATCAGAAGCACAGGAAGTTTGCCAGGAGCCCTTCATAAAGTGGCATAAGGTGGCACACTCCCGACTGCAAAGCATGGTCAGAGCTTCTCTCCCAGTCTGAATTTGTTTGTCCGGACTATAAAATTGCAGATGTTGAAATGCTGCACCACAAATGACTGGCACATAGGACTTATGAGCAAATATTTTTAAAGAGAATAGAAATTAGACACAAAGAAGAGCTTCTTTGTTTTTAATAACATTATGATTGTTTTTGTCAGGTTTTCCAGATTAGTTTCTGCTGTTATCAATCATGCATACTCAATAAAAACTGCATTTTCAAATGGAATGGGAACTTGCCTGCAAAAAAATCACAGCCTGCATCTACCCTGAATATTAATCAGCAGACAGGTCCAGACAGTAGAACTGGTGCTCTGACATCTCCCAATTAAAGTACTGCAACTACCCCTTGGTGCAAACTCGATGTAGAAACCCATAAAGGATGAAAAGGTGAAGGGACAACACAGTGTACAGGAATGCTGTAAACTTCCTGGGTGGGGAGGAGCATTGCAAGAGAGCTGTGTGGAAGGCAGGGGCAAGATACAGGTTCCCAAACGCAGCAGAAAGGGCAGAAGAGTTGTCAAAGCATTGGGGAGAAAACTGGGAAGGTCAAGCACGTGAGATCAAGACAGGGCAAAACCTTGTGGCACCTTTCCATTGTGTAAGGGACCACATAGCAACTTGAGGCAAAACTGCACTTGGAATTCTGATGTTCCTTGGCTCTTGCTTTTACAGCCCTTGCAGAGCTAAGCCCTGAGTCAATCTGCCTTGCAATCAACTCTCCTTGTACCACTGCACAGTACATTGCCTTTTATTGGATTGCGTTTCCTGGCGAGCACAGCTGAAATATCCACGAACAAAACCTGAAGTCACTAATCCACAGTAACAGGATCCACATTTCCCTATAATCTCATTCAGTTCCTGACACTGTCTAGATATGTGGTTTCTTCTACAAGAAGAGTGAATGCCTTCACAAATTTAACTAATTCATGCTCAAGAGCCTCTTGTTGAATGCTCAGCTGAACAGCCTTTTGAAATTATCACATGCAGCCACCTTCTCTCCCATCTCCCCTTTCAGAAGTGCAGTGTCCTCCCAAAGGCCTTTTGGTGCCCAAATATCCAGTCCGAGGTTTTTCATGCTGTTTTTCCTATCCTGTGGTTTTAAAGGAATAGGGCAGAAGAGGACATCCCTCCTCCCCCCTCAAATTTTAATTCAAGATAACGGAAATGCTTTCTTTAGGCACTTTCTCTAGGTGATGATTCACTTTTGAGCTGAAATATTTGATTTCATTAATGCAAACTTACTGCTGTGTATTTTATTAAAAGATAAAGCTAATTATTATGCCTTTTTAAAAACACTGTATTAAATAGAATAGTCTAATACTAGAAATTTCCCAATGAACTTATTAAAACATTATGGCAAATTATACCAATAAAACTAATGAGGCCATTCACACTTTTATGCAGTGGAATTGGAATTAAGAAGGCAGCCTAGGAAATAATTTTAGCTAGCTCCAATCAGACATAAGTATGCAGTAGATACTAAAATAGCACAAAAAAAATTCTATACAGTGTTTAGAAAAACAGGAAATAATACATTATGTAAATACATTTCTGATTATGAAGGTAGGGAAGGTAGCATTCATATATTAAAAAAAAGAAGAAATAGTCTAATAAATAGAGGGTGTATGGAACATAAGCAAAGGCTGTGGGTGAGTAACCTCAGCTGTGGTATTGTATGTTCTGTTCCTGGATCCCTGACAGGAAGCTTCTGCTGTTTGTGATCTCTGCTCCCCCTCCTCTTTCTGCCTTTTATGAGCACCCCCACGTTCACTCGCACTCTTTATCTTCTTTCCTCGCCTGTCCTATCTCTTTTTCCTACACAGCACTCTGTGAACCTCCTCCACCACAATTTTCTATTGCCTCCTTCTCTTCCTGATCACTTGTTTTTATTTCTCTGTCCCTGCCCATGATTCCCATTCGGGCTATTCATACCCTGCACCTTCTGACTCTCCCAGTAACCCACCTTACTGCAGCTCCCTTCCTTTCCCCCACCTTTTATTTCCTCAGGAATTCCTACCCCCTTTCTAGGACACTCCTGTTTTCCAGCTGCCTGGGCACTGCCATTTCTCACAACAGTCTGCCTTTGCACTCAGAGTTTGCTCTGTGGGCCCACCAACAAAGACTGGGGTCTTCCATATCTGGCTTCTACCTGAGCTATGTCCATCCATCTCTCCTCCCCACTTTTCCTCACCCTTATTATCCTTTGTTTCCTGCAGTCATCTTTAGTGACAGGTACTCTGCAAGGAGCCACTTTCTTTTGTTTTTCTTCTTTATTCAGCCCTCCTGGCCTTTCATCGTGGAGTCAGTTTGGTGCTGTTATTGACCTGCCGAACCCTTAATCTCTTTCACGCACCTATTAATCAACCTGCAAGAGGAACTGTCAAGAATCAACGCAAGCATGAAGTCCAGTCTCCCCCAGATCTAGGAGATATTTTGGGATGTTTTGCCATGTGGGTTCACAACGTGGCTTTGTTGTGGATGGATGGATGGATGGATGGATGGATGGATGGATGGATGGATGGATGGATGGATGGATGGGTTACCTGTGGTGGTAGGAATCTACAGTTTAAATAAATAAATACAATTCTCTTGCACAGAATGCCACTTCTCTATCTCAACTGCAACACTGGTTGCATCACCCTATGACTGTTCGATGCTGTTCTGCACAAGGACACAGATTCTGTGAAAATTAATAAGAAACATCACTGTAGAAAGAACTCATAGTTCAATGTAACTCACATTCCTGCGTTCCCAAATCTCAGTGTGCCGGATATCCTGTAAGTACAATACCATAGGCAAAAGACAATTGATTTAATTGATTCTTATTGGCAGAATCCCCATCTGCAGATTGAAATTCCTGCATAAATGGTAAAACAGATCTCTTGGCAAAGGACAGAGAGATTGATTTAGCAATTGGGAACTGAGAAAGAGGGGAAGAAACTTCCTCTTGAGGGAAGAAAACTGGGAAACACATCTAAAACTGCATTAGAAAACTGTTCTCCACAGGTACCAAAGCAAAAATCAGTCAGATGTCCCACCTGCCTCCTTCCTCTGACCTCTCCCCCAGCAAGGACCAAGAGGCAGGCATCCTTACAGCAATTAGACTTAAGCAAACAAAACAAATTGGAGAGGTCATGAGTGTGTTACCCAAGTGTAAGAACAGGCCTCTTGCATCAGCATTTAGTGAGCCAGCATGTGAGAATGATGGATGGAGAGTCTGGGGGAAGGGAGATAAGGAAGTGTCCTCACTGTTGAAGCCCCCATTGAGTTTGATTGGAATATGTGAGCGAGAGACTTGCAAGGAATATGGAGCTGATAATCAAAAACATGACAGGGAAACAGATGTTGCCTGCTTTGGAGACTCTCCTTGCACATTCAACACAATGGAAAGGGCTCAGATAATAAAACAGAGAGGATCCCAGCAAGAAATATAGCGTGCTGACACTTTTATGACCTGAGATGCTTACAAAATACAGAAATGGCGTTTTGTTTGCTTTCCATGCGCAGCTTGATATCACATGCTCAGCTCTCTCTGCTGCCACTCGGAGTCAGGAAGAACGATATATTTTCCTTTCCAGATAAACCTAGTGATTCTAGTCAGGTGCAGAAAGCAAATAAATTACATAAGAAGACTTTCTGTATCTATTAATCAAGAGGCTTGTCATTTTCCAGGCCTTGATCCACATGAAAGAAAGTGAGGAGGGGGAGGAGGACGTAGGAATAAAGGAGGATGTGGAAGGGAGCAGAAAGAAGATTCTTGCTGAAGCTGCTTGAGAGGTTTCTCATAGCACGAAGGACCACAGCTTAGACAAACATACTGAAAAACAGCTCCTTACCCTCTTCTTTTGAAGTTTTTCCTCTGCAAGCCAAGGGGGCCTGGTCCAAAAGGAGAAATGTATGAACCAGGAATATTCCATTATGTTTTTGGGGAAGTAATTTCCACATTTCCTTCTTCTTTTGAATGTTGAGAAAAAGAGCTGCATTCAACACCTTGAATTCAACACATACTTGGAGGTTCCTTTCCAGCATACAGCCAAGTATTTGTGGACTATAGCAATAGGGTTGGCTACTTACACAGACTAAGGAGGAGATAATTTTCAGTGCAGAGCACAATAAGTCTAATATCAAGTGGAGAGATATGATGGACTCAGTAGTTTGCATGAGAAACTGGCTCTATTTCCCTCTTGTAACATTAAAACAAGGCTCAGAAGAATCTTATTAAGGCAGTCATATTTACTTTCTTCCTTGGATCATCTCGAATGTAAATCAATGAATATTTATAGCATTTTTGAGATCTTCCAAGAAAACAAGCTAGAAAAGCATAAAATTACTGTATGGAGGGACTGAATTATTGCTGCAGACCAAACATGAATCAGAATAACATCCCACATGGAAAACTGTCAGGAAAGTTCTTGAACCAGGAACCTGGTTCATGGCCAAAGAGTAAATCTGGTTCTGTCTGAATCAGCTGCCTGAGAAAATCTGTCTACATAGTGCTAGATAATCATGTAGTGACAATATGGGCAAAGCAATTTTTAGCTCCAAGGCTTCTTACTAAGGCTAGCCTCAGCTTAGGGGAGCTGATCTCTCTAGGCTCCCTCTACCATCTTTGACAAGAGGATGGCTTTTCCCAGAGGCACCTTGGAGGACTGGAGCTTAGGCACTTCTGCATTGCTCCCTGGAGGTGCCTACACAAGTGTGTCTCTCATCTTTCTAATTTCTGCACAGAAATGGGCAGTGGAACAGTTTATACCCACAGCTAAAATGTTGTGATTGGAGCAATGGTTTGAGTTCTTGTGTCTACACCCATGGCAGAATGGTCGAAATTGGAACGGATTTAAAAATAATTCCAGAAAATAATTTAATGACTAATATGAGGGCAGGAATATCTGCTGTATAGTGAGAAAGGAAGAAATGCAAACTTACCTTATCCAATAGATGTTTTAAAACAAGATTTGAACCTTAACTACAAATACCTATGTGGGGAAGAGCTATCTGATAGGAAAGAGCTCTTTAGTTTAGCAAGAAAAGACTATGAGAATTACAAATTTGGATTGGAAAGGATTTCTAATTAAACAATGAAATCACCTACTGGGAAACATGAGGGGTTTTCCATCACAAAAATGCCTTATATCAAAACTGAAAAGATTTGCAAAGGATATGCTATAATTCAACCACAGGCTACTAAAGTCACTGAAAAAAAATATAAACCCTTTAGGTTTACAACTTTGATCTTAAATCCTGTAGAGGCCAACAGTTTTTTGTAACTCTGCCAATAACCTCTTAGCTTGTTGGCAGTCTCTGTGCTAGGTAATATTCAAGATCAACCAAAGATGATTCTGTAATTTTTACTCCTACTTTAACATATGTTGTCGGGCAGACAATGGGAACACTGAAAATACTGGCTTACAAACATTTCTTCTGCATATCCCTGTTGAAAGTGAGTCCAGAAAACAGCCATCAAGTCTTTCATAATTAATGGCAACGCGGTAAAATTTCTTAACTGGATACCCGCACTCCTCAGACACGGAATTTATCTCTAGATTTACATTGTGACTTGCTATGTCTGTGCCTTCTGTGGGTCCTGATAAGTGTAACAGAATACTAACCTCATATGAGTTTCTTGTAGGTGCATTTGTTTGTTTACTTTTAATTAAGAAGCGGTGTACTCATTTCCACTACATTTCCTGTTCTGGAGACATCCAGCTGCTTAATTAATAAACCTCTCATTTAACATTTTCTTCTGCCTTAGGAAGGTCTTCCTGAAGTACTCACTTTAGTTTAACACCTGTCTTTCCCCCAGCACACTGGCCATGTTCTTGAGCTCCCTGCATGCAGCATTTCCATTCTTTGTTCAGGCAGTTACTGGTAGGTCTTGAAGTGCCAGATGTCATTCGAGATGACAAGTAATATATCCACTGTGGGTCTCAGGAAGGCCTTCAATCCACATCTATTCATTTTTCCAGTAATCTCAGCTTCTCACTCAATTTTGCAACCATTTTCTGTGTGGCTCCATGGTATTCTAATTGTTTTTTCAATTAACTAACAAGTTCTGGGATGGGAAGATGCATAATTTGCAACATGAAAAATTCACTTTGGAAAAACTTGTGTAGAATTTAGAGGCAAGATACTTGGCAGGGCAGCATCACAATGTGAATATGCTACGACAGTGAGAACCAGATTTCAGGGCTAACCATGCACACTGGGTATTCCTTCTGGTTTAGTCTGTGATTATCTGTGTTTTGCACTTTTGATTATCAGTGGTTTGCAAGAGAAAATAGCATTGAGGGTGTTACACATGATTACATTCTGCTCTGTTCCCATTTTGTCTTCTGATTGTCCACAATGGAACCATCACATGCAGTGTGTGAGTGATGGGCTGGGAGACACCCATTCAGAGGCATATTAATAATGGTTGGAAATTCTGCCACAAAATAAGGCCCAGGTGGAAGGTCTGTGAGAACCTGTAGGGAATTGTCAGGCATCAGGGCTGTGGGTGCTCTGTCCACACAGCTCCTCAAGCTCCAAAACAAGTGCAATTGCCTGACAGAAGCAAGTCGTATCACAGAATATAAATTTCATTTCTCCACATGGCAGGGATATCCACCACTCTGGGCACATCTGTTTATACCATGCTTTCTTTCATTTTATTTGTTTTATACAGTGGGCACCCTATGCTGCCTAGGCATACCCCACCAAAATAATAAAATAAAAAGCAAGATTTTGCTCCACATTTTATCCTCACTCTCCTTCTTCCACTTCATAACCACAGGATGTTTATTCATTCTGTGTGTACTGTGTTTTCCCAACAAATGAGGCTAGCTTGATTTCCTGTCATCCTTTTCTCTTGTAGGTTTTACTAGAATGTAAAGACAAGACAAATTATCTAAAACATTTCTCTCCACACCAGTCCCAATACTCAACCTTTCCATGTGTTCAAAGGCTTGGTTTAAAGTCTCTGCCTACTGGAAATTCCACCATGTGCCTAAATATGTTGCTTCAGTAGTTAACTGACTCCACAGCCATGCACATGCTTCATATCCAATTTCCATTTGACCAGATCTGGCTTTCAAACACCAGGCCTCTTGTGCCAGAGTTGCAAAGTATCATACAACATGCATTCCTTAAAGTACATGCTCTATTGATTTTTAAAATCTAAATGGTATCACTGCCGCTCAACTTAAGGTAATCCCTTGGAAGATTTAGCACCTCAGCTGTATATATGGAGGTTGATGCCTTATTACAAACTGCTAACAGAAATTTTTATGGAGGACTCAATTTCTAGAGGCAGGCTTCATTAATTCGGAACGTGATTGGACCAGTGCACCTCTGGCTGTCAGAGGTGTGTCTGTTCCATAGATGGCTGGCAATATTTCTGCTGATTCTGAAATTATCTTGGCTGGATCCAGCATTAAGGAACCTTGAAAGTCTTTTTCTTTTTTGGTAGCTAATATATGTGACACCTTTCCCAGCAGGATTGCAGAGGCCTGAAACCAGCCTGTTGCAGCAGAAAATGGACTCACCAGTTCACATTATCCATAAACCAAGGAAATCCACAAAAGCACCAGATTCCCACACAAAGGATGCAACTTATGCATCCAACACACAGAATTTATACACCTCCACACTTCTCATATAATGTGCGTTCTCAGATCAACATTTTTCTCGTCTCAAGGCAGCTAGTGATATCTGTTCTGAGGTCCTCTGCGGGACAACTACGTGGGATGGGAGTAACTCTTTCTGAGGTATCAATCTGATCATGGAGCATGATCTAACACATTTCAAAAGTGCTTCATTCCTGTTTGCTTGCAGGCTTAAAAACAAGTTTTGTCTGGTGTTCAAGATATCTCTTACAAAGACACTTCAATGTTTTAGAATGAGACTGCATCTTGACAGAAAGATTTCAGCTAAAGTGCTGCTCACCACAGAATTGTAGGAAGTTAGGTTTGGAAAGGAAACTCAATGATTTCCATCACATTTCATACCAACTTTGGTGACATGGTCTTCTCTGAAGCAAGAAAACATCATCCTGGTTAATTTATACAAGTGGAAGTTAAGTGTCATGCAATTCTTGGAAGTATATCAATGGGGAATAGATACCCAGTGAAAGACAGATAAAAGCAAAAGGAAATCAAGTGACTGGAAACTGAAGGAAGATCATCTCAGAGTATAAATTAGATTCTATTCTTGTCCATAAAAATAGCCATTGAAGCCACTTACCCAAGCAACACTTCATCAGCTGAGACTTTAAAATAAAAAATGGAATGCATTTCTAACAGCTAATTTAGAGATAAAGCAGAAGATACCATTCTATTGATGAAACCTCCAAGTGCAATTCCTTGGCCTATCTTATGGAAAAGCCTACACTACAAATATTGTAGCGGTTACTCTGGGCTTTAGGATCTCTGGGAACATCATCAGTCTCCTGTGTTTACAAGGGTTTAGTTTTTAAAAGGCTGATTTTCAGCTTTTAACCTCATGCAGCTTCTTTATGTCTAAAAGTGTCTCTCTTTTTGTGTTGAGCAGCCTCCTTCCTTCTGTGTACAGTGCATCATCAATGGAAAGTTTTGCTCCTTTTTAAAAATACTAAACCAGGCAGAGAGCAAAATATGGTTCTTTTTAGCTCACTGAGATGATGACATTTTCTTCTCACACAGCTTTTCCAGTAAGTGATGTTTCAACATCCTCCTTTGACAGAAAAAGGAAAACAAACTTTCAGAGAACCTGCCTCTCAGCAGCTGGCAGATCCCCACCGAAAACTGGCTTGGGGAGCTCACTGTGGCTTCCTTGAGCTGCAGAAGGACTGGTGGGTGCGGGAGTGCTGAGTGAATGAGGGTGTGTATCGTGTGCTCAGAAAACGTGCAACGCGATTGTGTGTGTGCGGGTGGGGATGATGTCTCTATCCGTGTCTGAGTGGGTGAGGCATCAAACAAACTGAAGGTCACTGCCTGGGACACCGAGCCTGCAGCACCAGAGAAATCAACGTGTGGGTGCTGCAACTGGCAATCGAGAGCCACGTCTTCCCAGCAAGACCTGTGATTTCCAGATGAGTGTGGACACATTGACATGCTTTACATCCCTGATTGAGGCAGCAAGGGATGACTCTGCACTGTTTAAGGAGCTCTCACCGAAAAAAAAATATTTTCTTCCCATCCACCTTTTCCCTAATAATTTCTCCGCATAAGTTTCAAATAGTAAGCATGTCAGAGAAACAGCTCTTCTGACTGGGTGAGAAATGTGACATCCGAGTTTCATTCTGTTTCTCTCAGAGCTTAGCTAAACAGTTTGCAATTACCCCAACCAACACCTCTGGGAAGCCAGAGCTAAGGTTGCATGTGTTGCCTGTAATTTAGGAACTTGATAAAAACATGGATAATATTGCTTAAATAAAATGAATCTGGATTGTAAGAAATGGGAGGTAAGATTAGAGATAAAAATATGCTGGAAAGGACAGAAATGCAGAACCAGCAGGGAATGTAGAGTTCTCTGGAGTACACCTTTGAATATTGTGTATCTACGCAGGAGATCATAGCACCTGTTAAATTTAATACATATTAAATATTGTCATATCTTATATATCTGAGCAAACGTAGCATAGCTTCATATTTTGCTGGCAGCTTACAATTCCCAGATTTCAGTTTATGTTACAGAAAGTATGTATTCAATTCCCAATGAAAAGCTGATTTAAAGGGCACTACTGGGAATTGTAAGGAGATTAAATTGTTTTAGTATTTTCAGTACATGGAAGGGGGAATTTAAATGGGAATCTGGGAATCTTTGTTCCTTTTGTGAGATGTAAAGGTCAAGATTTTGCCATAGATACAAGAGTTGGAAGAGACTTTCTGGTCGTGTAGGTGTCCACATGTCCTGGGTGGGAGCTTAAGATGTTCTTAAATCACATGCAATGCACATCGATGGCTCATCTTGTCAATGTACACAGGGATTGCAAATCTGTGTGGGTTGTTTTCATTACTGCAAATGGAAGACATGCAACAAGAGGAAAACAGGCTACAGATTGTTGAGACCTTGAACTTGCTGAGGTTTTAGATTTGTACGTTACCTCACTGAATTTCCATTAAGCCTACTTTCTTTAAACTCTAGTCTTTCACCATTATTTTTCATTCTTCAGACATGACTGGTATTTTCTTAATTTTAATTTAATTTAGACTGTTGGAGTGGCCATTTTTCTGTGGAAGAAATATCACCCCTTTCCAGAATAAAATTAATCTTATGCAAAAGGCCAGTGCAAGACCTGATTTATACATCGGGGTAGGACATGAAATCTGTGTTGGCAGCTGTGATCATGTTCTGCCCTGACAGTCACACTGTTCTCCTGCCCATCACTGCCAACTTGTATGCAATAAAAAATTCATGCCAGCCTTGCTTCCAGCTTTACTCCTCACAAAGCTCTGGCCCTCATGGCAGACCATACCCACACCACTCGTGAGTTATCCCTGGGTTCGTACAAGAGAGGAGGAGGAAAAAAGGAGAAAGAAAAGATGGAGAACTTCCTCGCCACTGTTCTCACTCCCAAGATAAAACAATGCACATTTTAGAGTATTTTATGTTTTATTTTTTAGCATTCTGTGCAGCATTTCCTCTACTTCTGAGAGGAACCGATCTTGGCAAGAATAAAAACCATACTCAGAGCTTGCTGCTTGCACAGGGGACTTTTTTGCACAGAGATCCTCAACTACAGCAGACAAAGCCCTCTGAATCTTTGGATTGATGGCACCATCATGGAGGAAACACACAGCTCCCAGCCACCTTCTCTGTGTTTAAAACTGCTTGGGTAAATTCCCCCATACCCACTGAGAATTCAACATATGATGTATCCAAAAAGGGAAGCTACAAAAAAATTTAAATATGTCATAGCTGGCTGGGGTGGGCTTTTTCAGGCTCATAAAAATCAGCAAGAAAAGTTCCTAGAGGCATCCATAGGTTTATTTCAACTTCAAACTTTAATCAAACTAGTCATAGGCAACAGTCAGTGATGAGATCATCAGGGAAAAACATTGTAAAATGGAGCTACAAAATACACTGGTGCAAATAATTAACGTATTTGCCCAGAAAAATATCATTTGGGGTTAATCAAAACTATTCATAAATCCACACTGAATTTAGCAAGTCTACAGAAATTTGGGGGGGTGGGAGGGGGGAGGGAGGGGACAGAAAAAAAATAATTTTGACATTTTCTTGATAAACATTTTGATTTTTCCACAAAATATTTTGTTTTGAAATTTGCCTGTGGGTGATAGTCTTAAGACTAAAAAACAATTCACAAAATTTAAATGAATGCTCTGCTTTTGTATTGAAAGATAAAAAAGGCGTCTTGAAAAAATGTTTTATTTTGCTGGGAGCAAAAAAAAATTATTTCGGTGCTATTGACTCAGAATTCAAGCTGAAAAACCCTCTATTAATAAACCATTCAAAAACCAGCATTCAGTAACCATAAACTAGGCTGACATTAAACACCCACGGGCTTGGCTCAGCTTGGCCCAGGTCTTTCCCTAGCCCTCGGTCTCTGGAATTGAGAGGTGATGGGTAATTAGGTGGAAGGCTCTCCCTTGGTACACACCACAGCTCAATCAGGGAAGGGAGAAAGACAACCAACCAAAAAGGGCTGTCCCTTTGACTGATTTTACTCTTTGGGCCCCAAGAAGAACCTGAAAACCTAGACTGCATGGAGAAAACCCATGATTTTGGCAGATCTGGAATTTTCCAGCCCATGTGCTTTTGAGTCATGACATGCCAAAAAAATTGTGTAAAAAAAAAAATCCATTCAAAAGAATGCTTCAGTTTCTGTACAAGTCCAAAAATGCCTCATCCAATTTGTCTCAAATTTTCCAGAAAACTTCTGCTCTGACATGAGATCATATATATGAAATGTAAGACAGACTGGTTTGTAGTTTTGGCAAAGCTGGGGAGGAAGACAAATTGGATTGTACTTTTAAAGAGAGAATTAGGGTCTCATCTTTGAATTATCACTTATTTAGGCAAGTCCTGCCTCTCATGACACTTTAATCATTAGAAATTATTAAAAGAGTAGTAAATATGTTACCGGGGACTACTTTGCTCTGGCAAAGAGATCATAAAACATGTAGGAGGAGGATGAGACATAAGGAAAATAGGGATGTGTGGGGAGACCGCAGAGAATAAAGAGGAAGTAGTTACAAAAACTTGTGTGCATGCTGTGTGCAAGGAAGGGCTGACAGGGATCTCAGGGGACTCTGTGGTGTAGTAGGATTTTAAGGACCACAGGGGACTGTAAAGGTCAGAAGAGAAAGAACAAAGAGATGCTGAGAGGCTGGGGAGGTGAAGACCCTCCTGAGGAAAGAGAAAGAAATAAAAAGCAATTTTCTCAGAGAGGATTTAATAACTAGACACAACACAAAACAGAGAGAAGGGAAAGACAGTTTATGCCATTGCAAGAATCATACATCCATAAATATTTGAAAGTGGATGGGCTGATCACTTTGGAGGGCTTGGGACACCCATCTTCCCAGGAGTTGTACTGCAGGAAAGCTCCTGTGCACCACCACCCACCTCGCTGCCAGCTCCTTCTGCGCTGCAGGGAAACGGCCACTGCTCCCCTGAGTGCACCCAGGCAAGCACTGCTAAAGGGTAAAGCCAACATTTGATCAGTCAAAAATTTAATTAGTAAACTATGGTCTCAAAATTCCTTAGGAGCAGCTCATAGTGTTTGAAACATGCATAAGGATAACTGGACCATACAAAACAGGGTAAGATCATCCACTTATGCTTTCAGCATGCCGAAGGTCACCACCTTAAAGAAATGAAACACTTCAAAATAAAATACAAAATGATAAAATGCAGTAACCAGCAATAATCTGCAAAGAAATAATTCTGTGCTAGAAACCCACCAACTCTTGTCTTAAATTCCTTTGAGTGCCCTGGGACGATGGCTTTTATTACTTTTTGTCATTATTTCATTTTTCCCTTGCAAAGAAGAAAATCTCTGTTACTCTTGGAAAGACATGGGAGGGAACCAGAGGTGTCATGCAGCTCCCTGCCAGAAACACATATGAAGGCAGCCTACTTTGGCAGGAGGAGGACGACTGGCCCTGCCTGTCAGCCACATATGTTTCCTGGTCTTTATTCTCCCCAGAGTTACCACATGTCACAAAGTACGTTACAGAGCCTTAAGAGGAATTGCAGGCTTCCCACCCAAACAAAAACACAGAAAACCAGCCCTGCAATTAAGTATCCGTAACAAATTATGAGGCCTGAGGATGGGTTGCTGCTCCTCAGTTGACACAATTCATTAAGACTTTTGACTTCTGCACTTTTTTTTAGGGATGAGGGGGATTAGGGAGGAGGTTTGGTTTATTTTTTCCCTAATCACTCTGCCTTTCGAGGGGAGAGCCAG
Organism: Melanocharis versteri; assembly: GCA_013397845.1. Classification (NCBI taxonomy): domain Eukaryota; kingdom Metazoa; phylum Chordata; class Aves; order Passeriformes; family Melanocharitidae; genus Melanocharis; species Melanocharis versteri. Next base: position 720,930 of record VZTG01006172.1, on the reverse strand, counting down.
GGCTACGGGCATTTAGGTGATGTCATCTGCTAGACAGCAGCCATATGGAGAACATGAAAAGGGAGTTTTCTACCCAGCCCCTGGCAAACCTGTGGCAGATGCTGCGTGGCTGCCTGAAGCAGTCCACTGAGACACAACGGGATGATCTCCCTCCTTTCAGACGTGCGGAGGGACCTCTGGCACAGCCCATGTGATTGATGCGTGGGCAGACATCTTATCCCATGAACTCTCTCTCAGCCCTTGTTTCCAAGGGCTGGTGTCCAGGAGAGGGCTACACTGGCTGAAAGGAAGCAGAGAGCAGAACCATAATGAACCTCCCTGGTCACCAAAGCAAGCAATCACATCATGTAATCCTTTTAAAATATTTACCAGCTCCACCTTAGAGTTTGTTCAGCTTCCAGTTTCCATTATTCCTACTGATGCTTTTCCTCACTCTTCCAATTCACAGCACACATTTGCTCAGAGCCATTTGTTCTTGTGCCAGGATGGTCACTCTGCTTATATGGCTCTTCTGTACCCTGGCTGCTCAGCTCTGGATTACGTACAGAGAATATTAGTATTTTCTTCCAGGCCTTCTGAAGACTCAGTTTCAAAAAGACAAATTATCTTGGTGTCCACACATAAGACAGGCTTTCTACTCACAGCCATGCCAGCAGGCATCCTCTGCAATTTTACTTCCAGTTTAAGCCTTGACAGGCATGAGCTGTGTTCTCATTGAACTCTTGTATCATGATATTAAAAGTCAACATCTGGTAGAAATGCTCCAATACACTGTAGGATGACATATGTTTCCTCCACATTCAGATCCCACTGGCAACTCACAGCCAACTTGCAATCAAGTAAACCCTCAGTTTTTATCTTGCTCTGAAACAACCTTGCCCTCCCCTTTCCATGCACCAATATTTACGGCCATTCGCTTTTTCCTGTGTGAAACATGACCTTTTCTGTGCTCATGATGTCCCCAGGTCTGTGCCGTCAACAAAGCCATCACTGCTTTCTTTTGTTCTGTACCTTACTGAAACCATTAGATGAGACCCATCCCACCTCCATACGCACCTCCCATTCTCCTCCTTTCCTGAGAAAGTTTGTCCTGGGAATCACTAGATTTTGAGTAAATGTTGAGTAAATGTTTGAGTAAATGTTTGAGTAAAATGTTTGAGTAAATGTTTGAGTAAACAACATCATGGAAAGATGTTGTCCAGCCAGGGAACTCAGCCTCTAAGAGAGAATAGGAACTTGAGCTACATAGCCTGTAATGCAATACGCAAACTTATTTTAATAATGAAATATGGTTTAAAAAAAACCCCAAAAAACCAAGAAAACATAATTCAGGGATTTTGAAATGTGTTTTAGAAATGAGGATGTCAAAAAAATAATCTTCCTGGATAAAGTTTTTCAGAACTTCCACTCTACAGGAAAGTGGATGGTCTGGGCTTTTGATAAGCTAATACGTATCAATATACTTAAATACATATATCCATTCTTTACTAAAGTTCAAAATTATGGTGAATCATCCACAGTAGACTTAAAAAGATTCAACTGGAAGACAAATGGTTATATATTCATACACTGAATGATAAAAGTGACAGTTTGCATAGCTGTAATTTTGTAAACAAATGGGAAAATGTAGGCTGGATTGCAAGGTTGCCAATGGGCAGAATTTGTAACAGGGAGTAAGATGTGTTTGGATTATGACCTTATTCTCTGCCATAGGAGCTGAACTTTTACCTTGCTGGAGCAAATTGTGAAAAAGCAGATGTCTGTACCTGTAGCACCCCTCTTTCTTGCTCTACTATGTAAAACTTGATGAATAAAGTTGGTTTTTCTCGCACATCTGCCTTGTTTTTGGTGTGGCGTTCCCCACTATCGTTAATCTGGTTACCTCGCTGTGGGTGGGAATCAGACATGATTTCATCTTGAATTTCAAATAATACAACAAAAACAATTATGTGAAATTATGGACATGGTGGGAAAAATTCCATAAAAAATCATTTTCTTACTTCAACAAAATTACCAAACCTTTCTAATCCGACTTTGCAGAATTACCATGCCCTGCAAAATACATCAAATTAGCTTCTGGGGAAAAAAAACCCCACCAAATGTCTTTCAAATGGGCATGTTGTCTTTTTTTTATTTTAATTTCCCATGTTTAACTTGTTCTTTAGGAGACTATGTCTACGTGAAACTGCTGTCTAAATTATAGACATGATCTATGACGCAGAACAATATTTATAACATGCCTTTAAAGTGATGTAATACTGAGAACAGAAATGCAATTAAAGTAGAGAGGAGAGGAGAGGAAGTTCTGTCCTCTGCAGAGTGTTCTGTCTCATCTTTAAACAATGCAACATGATGGAAACTAATAAATGCTTCTGCAGAGGTGACTGGTTACTCCTCTGATGTATTGATATTGGAGGGGTTGATTTCGAAGATGCATTTTTTTCAAAATCATTTTTTCAAATTCATTTGGGGAAAACAATGACATTTCCATTTTCTTTGTAAGAAAAGTATGTACTATCTCCCCCACATGTTCTCAGAAGAGTGCAGGCAGAAAAGGGCATTTGGAAGTTATTTTCTAGTTTATACTAAGTTATGTCATGTGATTCAAAAATAAAAAGCCATGTTTATATGCACGGATATATTTGAGAGTGAGACAGATAGTTTTTCAGAAATGGGAGCCCAAGATGACAGTGACATCAAAGACTTTTTAGGGATGTCAGCTACACTGGAGAGGTCTCTTTGTTTTCCACTGACAGAGTAGTAGTAATTAATCTTTTAATTTCACTTTCTTGAGAGATACTGTTTTTATTTATTTGCATTTCATATACCAGCTTAAATATTTTTCTCTCACTTGTTCCTATCTGCCACATTGTACACTAGGACAAAATTGTTCTTTTGTGACTGATTAAGTACCAGAAATATCATGTATTCATCTGTGTAAAATACCCGTGGGATATTAGATATCAGAATCATCATCAATGACAGTTCTATTGACAAATGTTGGCTTTCACATGTGTTGGGTAACTCAGGCCCCTGTGCCTCTCTAGTGTGGAGTCCTGGATAACTTCTTAAAGCTCTGGCACAATCATGCACCAGGAAAGGGCTGGTGGTGAGAGAGATGCTGTGGGAGACAAAAATCTGAAAGTCAGGAAGAAGAGAGGCATCAAAGCAAATTATGTAAACCAGTACTTTTGCATTGCAAGTCTTAATTTCTGTGCGCATGTTGATTTTTTACTGAAAGAATCCAAGTTCCTTGGGAAAGTGCCCAAATCAAATAAAATTCAACACTCAACCAGCTCTAGCATACAACCAAAATGAGAGGGTGAGAAAAAAGAAAATACATCCAACTACAGCAATGCGAAAGTGGTTTATGCTCATTATTATCTGATTTTCTTGATTTTGGGGGGAGTAGCTTGATCTGTTTGGAGAGTATGAATTTTGTCTTTCCCTGTGTTAAACAGCAGGGTGTATAAGGGACATGGAGATCAAAGCCTGAGGACACATGAAAGAAAGATGGCACAGAAATGGAGTGGAGGAAAGGAACAGGATAAAGAAGGTAGAGAAACTGAGAAGGCTGCTAGTTTTTAATGCCCAAACAACACCCAGAAACTAAACTCTGAGTATCCCAGCCTGAAGACATCACCAAAGGTGATGGGGAGAGCATGGGGAATCACGATCAAACTTGTCTGTTTTCCTCCTGCTCCTTTTACATTCCAAGACACAATAGCAGCAGGTGAGGGTGTCCATCAGGCTTGGAGTCCTGATCTAGACCATTCCTACACCCTGGTTTTAATGGCAAAATGTAGCAGAAATTTTATTCTGGTGAGTCTCTGTAAACACATTCACAAATGCACTTTCCAGAAAAAGGGCTTCAGAGATCATCATCTTCTGTACTAGACAAGGAGGATCCTGGAGAAACCTGGACTAAATTGCAAGATCACACAGAAAGATAATTAAGATCGTGTATATTCAGGCCTATTTAACTGTAGAGAGACTATTGTTGATCACAAATTCAGAGGTGAGAGATCAGCTTCTCACATGTTTTAAAATTTGATTCTTGTGTTAAGACATTCAAATCTGGCTATTTCATCTCCTATTTCATCTCTCAAACCCAACCATGTGCACTCCGTTGAAGCTGTTCACCATGCTCAGGCACCACCGATGGCTACGCTTGTATTTCTCCTTCACAGAATTATCAAAAGTGGACAGACTGGAACTTTTGCAACAATACCTTTAGAAACGTGAAGACTTCTGAAGAAGAAACTTGACAGGAGAACGTTAAACATTTACTTTTTAAAAGCCTATCACTGAGAAAAAGGACAAACTAGAGAGGGAAGGCAAGGCAAGGCAAGGCAAAGCACACATTTTTAAACAACTGACAAAAGGTTATAAATCCTGGCCACAAAGAACTCAGAAATTGTCCTCTAAATTTTTTTGTTTAGGTTTTAAGAAGAATAAGTGAACAACTTAAAGAAATAAGGATTGAGTAATCTTCCATTTTCAGTAAAAAACTCTTTTTTAGTTTTACAAAATGAAGTTTGGATGGAAATTTTTTATCTTGTTCTACTTGCAGTCAGGTAAATGTCAAAGCTCTAGGAGCAGTCACGTGGTCTCATTTTGCTAGGACTCTAGTAAAATATAAGCTCTTCTTTGAAGTCACAGATATGAAAGGAAGAAAACTTCTCACATTAGACTTTTGTTTTCCTCCTTTCACTTTTCAGGGAAAGTGAAGAATTCTGAAAAATGAGCTAACTAGAGGCATCAAATCTCAGAAAATAGACACAACACAGGTGTGCTGTGGTTCCAGGATTGTAGGTCGTTATAACTAGCAATACCTCTCAGAAAACTTCAAAGCAAGAATCAGAAATAATCTTTATCAAGTGCTCCATTTCTGCACTGCTCTGCTCCTGCTAAAAGAAATACAGATATTTGCATACAAAGTGCTTTGGTCTTTGTTTTGTTCTTTTAAGACACACGCGTCCTGCTGTTTAGTTCTCACTGGGGTTTAGAGATTCCTTCAGAGCAACCAATAGTGATGTGATAATCTTGGCCAAGAGTCCTGACGCTCAGGCAGAGATCAAAAAACTAAGAGGCTGTTTTCTTGCAAGAAGTGTTAAAACTTGGAACCAGAGGGAGAGCATATAAGTCAGCTAGTGAACTGCTAGTTCTGCTACCCTGCCAAATTTACATTTGTCAGTGTTGTAATAGGGACAGGCCAAACACACTGGGAGTCACTTGTGCCAGGTCCAGATGCAGAGGGAAAATGAGACTGTCCAACAGAACTCACACTGATATCTCTGACATTGGATGAGCAGGATTGTCCGTACCCAAAGAATACAGTTGGTTTTTTCCCTAAAAGTTCTCTAGGTTGCCTGAGCTCAGTAAGCTGTTTGAACTCAGCATTACAACAGCCATCAGAGTAGTCCCTTTCATTTTAATGGACTATTCACATGTTGCACACCACACATTTAAGAATGTTCCAGGCTGGAGTCTAGAACATCATATTTTTGTGCTCCTGCTTGATCTCCGCTCTAGAACAGTGTGCCTGTGCAGTGAAGTCACTTCTCTGTGACTGGGTTGTCTCTAGCACTTACAAAATGTATGAAATGTTAAATAAAACAGCAGAACAGGCATTTTGCAGGCTGTGAAAAGAGGCTGGCAGCAGGCATGGTTCCTCACACGTTGTTCCACATCAGATGCCACCACCTGCTCTACAGGAAGAACATTCATGGAAATCAAAGGCAAGATGGTAAATGTGTTTAAAATGTAACTTAACTGCAAAACTCTTCTCAAGTCTTGCATCAGGGAAGAATGAAATAAGAATAGGATATTCTTCCTTTCCTACAGCAGCCCTTCCTAGCACTGTACTTAACGTTTTCCTTCAGGTTATTTTCAAACTCGGAGTCGATTTCAAGCAGGTTCCCAGATGACCCCTCTCTCTCAGCCGTGCCTGCTGGAGTTCTCTGCCTACAGAGCAGGTGCAGCACCAGCAGACGCAGCCTGAGTTTCTCCAGATATTCACAGAGCCCGTCAGTGGAAAGAGGATGTTCACACAACACACAATTACACTGTGGAACTCATTGCTTCAGGAAACTGGCACAGCTCAAAACCTAACAACAATTAAAAAGGACCGAGAACATCCACAGTTGCCACAGGCAAAAACAGCAAACGTTTTGTATTTGAGGGCTTCTGACACTTCCTAACTCCTGGAGATCTGAATGGCATTGGGAAACAAGGGCAAACCAGCCTCTTCTCTTTCCTCAGCTATCGTACCACAGGATCCTCAAATCTTCCCCTGAAGTCTTTTGGGTTCTGGACACTGAACTGAGTGGGCAACAGTCCAACAGGGCCAGGAGTTTCCACTCCTCTACACCACAGAAGAAGGAAGGGGGGCTTCAGTTGCCCCATGTCTTTCCTTCTCCAACTCTTTCCACTGCGATTCGATAACATGTGTCGTATTTCAGTGCCTTTCATCCACAAAGCTCAAAGTACTCTCTGCAGGGGTTACGTCCTGGTATAACCAGCTTAGAAAGGGATGTCAAAAGTGCTGAAGTGACTTTAGCTAAACGTCCCACAGCACCCAAGCATAAGAATCAAGAAGAAAACCCCAATAAGCTTCCAGCCCGTGATAAGTTCGCAGCCGTGCTGGCAATTTCTAGTTGAGCTGCACATGTCATGACTTTGCCCACTGTAGGCTGGCACCCAGCCTGCTGCGTTCCTCTAATCAGACTCTGGCTTCTCGCATTGGGATTGTGGTGGGCTCTGCTTTGAAATGAGATGCCTGAAAATGGTTGACACCTGTACTCCTCTGGCTCTCGGGAAAATTTGTTAACCTTCAAGAGAAGTTCTTGGAGAGGAGGGACTTTCAAGTTTTACAAGATGGTGAAGTTCTCTTTAGTTCCTTTAAAAAGCATTAGCAAAGGTCAGATTAACAAGTCAACACCGAAACTAGATACGACCAAGACTCCCAAAACCGATGCAGAAAAGAAAAGAGGTGGGTGGGGACTGGGTGTGGGGGAGAAAGGCCCACAACACAACATTGGCTCTGATCCTTTCCCCCTTGTTGGGCCCGGGGCACACTTGATAAGGTGAAGGGAAATTGTAAAATTAGACCTGGCAACCTACACAGAGAGGCCCAGTGCAAGGCCCTTGGCCTGAGGCAAGCTGAGAAAGTTGAGGAATTGTGGGGGAAAGGGGACTTGGCAGGCTAACTTCCTGTGGCTGCATCCAGGGCTAATTAGTTTTCAGTGTTCTGTGTGTGTTTGAATGGAAACGAGCCAGCACTGAGAGGCACGGGGTGAGGAAATCAAAAACACATGCACCAAGAAGGAAGAAGGGGGGAAAAAGAAGAGAAAAAAAAACCCCAAAAAACCAAAAAACCTGTCCTTTTTAGCTACATTTTCTTTTTCAGGAGGGAATCTCATCATTTTGTTCCATGAGCACTAAATCACCCCGGCTCCCCTGTCTATCACATCTCACATCTGCTTCAAAACTCATTAAACATCAAAAGGCCTGCCCTATCAGTTCTGCTTAGTTAGAAGTCTGAGTTACTAGAGTCCTAACCAGGGAAGATTTTGTATGTTTTTAATAATAGCTTAAGGAACTTCTTAGCACCCCATAAATTACTTAATGCAACAAACTCTTCCTGTGGACCAGCAAATGTTTTACAGAGGAGCTGAATGCTGCCTTAACATGCTTGTGGTCAGTCCAGAGCTACACAGCAACCTGTTTAAATGAACCTTTAATCCATGTTTCAGTTTAGGAACTGTTTTCTCATGTATCCTCTCCTGCCTCTAGCCCACTCTCATTTTTACTGCCGCTCTAATTTTATATAACTACATTATAACTTGTATTTCCGTAGCATTTTGATCCTTCAGAATGCCAAGGCAGTTATTAAAGCAGCGATCATAATGCTACAGCACCAATGAAATCTGCCTACTTCTGCCATACACACGCACAGTGCCCTTCCCTGCTGCATGTGCCAGACGAACAGCTCCCGAAAATAATTTATGTACAGGAAACACAATGGACACAGTAAAGGCTCCAGTGGGCATTTGTTGTTAAGAGTACCACAAGAGCACTTTAAAATGAGCTGAGCCTAGGCTGAGTGTGATCCCTGAGTGCTTGTTACTCAGACAAAAGCAAGTCAATTTTCACCAGGACATCCACAAGCTTTTGTCTTCAGTGAAGACACTTTTTTCTGCCTATTTTGAAGTTTTTGTCTGCGGCTATATTATCATAAGAACATTTCCATCCCTTTTTACTTGGAAAGCATGGAGTTTGCACTTTTCCTCATACTTAGGAATTACTAAATCACTTTTTCTCACACTTTTTAAAAAAATGTTACCAGTGGTCAGACTTGAAAATGTGAGTCTCATAGGCGAAAATTACAGATGGTAATGGACAAATTAAAGAGAACCTTTGAACTAAAAAATATTCTGCACATTCAGCTTCACCAATCATTCACACTCAATTGATAAGCTTTGTCATTTATTGGCAACTGTTCCTTCTTTAGAAATAAACAACACGCCTTTTTTTTTTTTCAAAATATCCGCATAAATAAAAGGAAATAAAAAATAAATGTCACGACTCTCAAGCCAAGTTGATCTAAAATCATCACGGAGCACGAGCGCAGATGTGTACTAGCACATCTGTTATAAGGCCCTGTGCCTCCACTGGCTATCTAACACTCACCTTGGTGCAGAAGAAACAACCTGGGACATCAAAAGTGCTACTAATCTAGGAATCAAGAAAAAAATTAGGACAATGGCAAGTTGCTACCTCTTTTCTAGGATTTTGGTTGCCCACGAGCTGTGAATATTGCTTATGAAGGAAGACTTCCCTTCCCAGACACAGTGTGTCAGGTTCATTGCTTTCCAGTCCTGCGGAAGAGTGAGGACTCCCACAGTGGGCACAGGATGGCCACACCTTCCCTATGTTCACTTCTTCACACAGAGGGCTCTCAGTGCTCTCTGACCAAATCAGGTTTAAGGGGAAAGTATAAAGTTTATTCCAATGTGAAGCACCATGAGGAAATTAATAGGTGACCCCTAGTCATTTAGCTCTGTTCCAAGATCTGTGTGGCGCTCCCTTCAATGACACTGCTGATAGGACAATTTCACAGCTGTCAGAGCTGCCTGCTGAATTCCTGGGTGATCCACAGCCTCTGTTCATTGCTCCTCCAAAGAGAGACCTTTATCTGAGATAAGCTTCCCATAGGAAAAGTCCAAGTCACAGGGGTCCTGTTCAGAATATCTGCCTCTGGGGACTGTCTGTAACCCTTCACCTGGACAAGAAATGGAATTAAGACATCAGCTTATAGGTGTACATCAGTGAAATGCAACCAGTCACAGCATCAGTCTGTCTCGTGCCATGTGCTTAGGGAATGAAGCACCAAGTTAATCAATAAATGAGCTCCCTTGTACCACACAAGGCTGACACTCCCTACAAAGCAAGATGCTGGGGATTAAATTTAGTCCTTGAGAGTTCACAGATGTTTAAGCAGAGATGTTCAATGACATATGACACCAAAACTATTCATTATTTAAATACTTAAATGATGGAGACAAATCCAGCTTATTACTAGCTCCAAATAGAGACTAAGCACATTAGGAAATGATGACAATGTGAAGGTAATTATGTTTAGACTGAAAAGTGCCTCAGCCATGGCTCACTCTGTGAACCCACATCAAACCATAAATATTCCAGAACCACTGGAAGACTGTGAATAACACTAAGATGAAAAGTGACCAGGAAGTATCATCACATGGGTAAATCTTTCAAACAGGTAGACCATGGACTCTGAATCTGAGGACAACCGTATCAGTCCTTAGCTGATATTCTCTGGTAAGGTGTACAACAGCTGTAGTCTTCCTCCTGAAACTGCTATTTTCCTCTGTATTCAACATTCGTATCCTGCACCAGTTTCAATTAAGCACCCCTATGGAGGAAATGACAGGTTCTGAGTGAAAGAAGCTCTAGGGAGTGTGTGCACTTTCCTACTCTTTGATTTCCCCCTTCATGTGGAGCTCACACTGCCTTGGGATGATATTTACTCTTAACTTAGAGTCAAAGAACATATTTGCTTTCTGTTTTTCATTAAATACAGAAGGTTTCACAAAAGAGGCCATTTTTCATCAAAAAATTGTTTTCAAGTGAAAAATATCTACCAGCTCTACTACTGACTCTAAACAATTCCTGGCCTACGAGCACATTACTGTGACTTTACAGTTCATAGAGTGTGACTCCAGAAATGAGAAAAATGTTTTCAAAAAGTTACCATGAATATTTTTAAAAAACCTCAACAAAGTATTTATATCACAGCTAACAGTCCAGCTGGTAGCCTGCATGCCATCTGAGACAGCCACAGCATTCACTAGCATCAATCTTGCTCCTTTTTTTTTGATGACGGGCTCTACATTTGCTTTCACTCAGTCTCCTGCTTCGTCCTTCATTTTCTATCACTTTAAAATAATTGTCGGTAGCATGATATAAGCTGCAGTGTTTTTTGTCCCCCTTCTGCCTTCCTAGTCTCCCTGCACTTAAAGACGTGCTAGAATAAAGACAACTGCCTAGGTTGAAGGAGGGGATTGAACAGAAGGTACTTGAGAGACGCCAGAGTGATAAATTGAAGGTGCTTGATGCACTGTGGCTGATGTACTAAATGGGACATGAGGGATTGCTCTATGACAATGCTTTGAGGAGTGAACTATGTCTTATTTGGGTTCTAAAAACTTTCATAAGACGTTCTTCATATGTGCTCACATTCTTTGCGGCTTCATCAAAGCAAAATCTAGCCTCTGTTCAAGCAGGCAATTTTTTCTTTTCTTTCTTTCTTTCTTTCTTTCTTTCTTTCTTTCTTTCTTTCTTTCTTTCTTTCTTTCTTTCTTTCTTTCTTTCTTTCTTCTTTCCCTCTCCTTCCTTCCTTCCTTCCTTCCTTCCTTCCTTCCTTCCTTCCTTCCTTCCTTCTTTCCTTCCTTCCTTCCTTCCTTCTCTTTCTCCCTCTTTCTTTCTCTCTTTCTTTCTCCCCTTCTTCCTTCCTTTCATCCTTTCTTTCTTTCTTTTCACCTGAGACTTCCTGTGCGTCTTTTCTAAAATGGCATAAATCCCTCCCTCATCAGCCCAGTGCATACAGTGTATTTGGAGTCAGCTTATATGAACAAAATAAAATTGAGTTTATTAGCAATAGCACATAGTGGTATTGTTTTGCACCTATGAAAGCCAGCAGAAAAATTTCCCCTTTAGCTTCAGGCTACTGCATTGCCCATCACAGAGTTCAGAAACCGTGACTCAAATGAAAGAAGATTGTGAGGCTTACTTAAAAGTCATGAAATATATTTAAAAATAATGAATTGTTATGTTTTTTGTCTTTCTACATTTTCAGTCTTCACATCTGACCCTCTTAATATACAAATATGCTATTTTTATGGACAAAGGATGAGATACACAATCCCTTCAGCAACAGAAACAAAACAAAATATTACCTGTCACAGGACACACAGGTAAATAGTGTGAATTAGCAGCATGAAATGAGGTGAAAAGGCACAAGTAGTTCATCCCCATTTTAGGAAAACACCGATGCTCCTTTTTTCCAAGTTCTGTTAGAGAATATAAGGTAACAAAAATAAAAAGACATCTGCTCTCGGAATACTTGATCGTGCATTCCATGTTGGCAGGACACTGTGAGCTCGCTACTACATGCCAGCAAGGCAGCCAAAGAAGGCATCACTGTGCGGGAAGAGAGGCGAGCTGAACTCATCGGGGACGTGCTCACGATGCAAGCATCCTGCTACAACTGTGCGTCACAATTTCTCCAGAAGCAGGGCAGAAAATAAAACCGCTGCCTCCTCCAAGGGAGCAGATGCAAGGAGCACAGAAGCAATGCTGTTTGACATCTCTGGAGTGAGTCCTAAGCGAGCAAGACACTGGATAGAGAAAGCAGGTGTGATTGTTGTAGCGTCTCTGCAGCATCTGTCCATCTAAATATATAAGCATTGGTAGTCCTTACATCACCATGACACATAGAAGTCCCAGAGTTATTGTTCCAACAACATAAAGCCACAGTCCAGCAGCTGAGGGAATTTTTGATTTTGTTTCTTCCCTTCAGTTTCCTCTCTCCTATTTGTTGTTGTTGTTGTATACCTCACTGAAGACAGGAGTTTATACATTTTATTCACAGAATGCTAAAGTCTCATCTTCACTGGAAAGCAAGACAGTCACTGAGAAATTTTCCTCTTCTGCTCTCAGGCCATGCTTTGAAGTCTGACAGTTTCCGAAGACTTCCTGTAAAATAGTACAGAAACTACACACCATATTATTTGATCCCTGAAAGCGGATAATTCCACCTTTGCTTAGTGCTTATTTCTTCATCTATGTATTGCTGCTCCTGCAAACTATTTGGCAAAACATATTTCACTTAACTGGAATGAACAGCAGCCATAGCAAAGAGCTGAAAGGTAAGGAAGATCCTTGTCTGCACATGCTCTGAGGTTTGGTTTCTCTGGACCAAAACTGTTCTGAATAAATTTCCTGCAAATCAGCAGCACTTGGTTTTGGCCAGACCAAAATCTTCTGCACCATTATATCTCCCTTAATAGTAGCTCTTACTCTCAGATACATTCACTTCAGCTTTGCAAAACAGAGTGTTGGACTCCTGCATTCTGTTCTCCACTATTAATCCTGACTATTAGACTGTTCTTGACTATTAGATCTTTCTCTGAATGGGTTAATTAAATGTCTGCCTGTTTTCCCATGGAGTAAGCCCACTGCAATTCCCTCTTCTTTTGTCTCTCTATTTTTAATTAACTTTTTTCTTTTCTTTCTTCTACTTCTTCAGTGTAACTGTGAATTCAGTAATTCAGTCCATGTCCTCTGTCGACAGAACCCCTTGAGTCCTGGTGCCAAACTATTCTGTGCCTTTCACATCCTCTCCAGCCCTCTCAGATGGCAAAACAGATACCACATAGTGCCTCCCCTGACCACACTCCCTCTCTTCTGAAAAATAACATTTTTCCTATTCAGTTTAGGAAATTATTTTGCCCTTCTTTGACTAAACAGAATTTCTGGCAGGTGTCAGCATACATAAAGTTTATGCTCCTCCCTAAACTCGACATTTTGTGCCATTCTGCTTGTCCAACCTGACCTTCCTTTATGAGCAGGTGACCGTAATAGTGGGTGAGGGAAAGGCTGGGCGTGTTGTCTACCTGGACTTCAGTAAAGCCTTTGACACCATTTCCCACAGCATTCTCCTGGAGAAGCTGGCAGCCCATGGCCTGAACAGGTGCATTCTTTGCTGGGTTAAAAACTGTCTGGGTGTCTGGGCCCACAGAGAGGTGGTGGATGGGGTCACATCCAGCTGGTCACCAGTGGGGTTCCCCAGGGCTCAGTACTGGGGCCAGTCCTGTTGAAGAACTTTATCAATGATCTGGATGAGGGGACCGAGGGCACCCTCAGTCAGTTTGCAGGAGTCAGTTTGTGGGAGTGTTGATCTGCTGGAGGGCAGGAGGGCTCTGCAGAGGATCTGGACAGGCTGGATTGATGGGCTGAGGCCAAGTGTATGAGGTTCAATAAGGCCAGGTGCCAGGTCCTCCTTTTGAGTCACAACAACCCCAGGCAGCACCCCAGGCTGGGGGCAGAGTGGCTGGGAAGCTGCCCAGAGGAAAAGGACCTGGAGGTGCTGGTGACAGCAGCTGAACATGAGCCAGCTGTGCCCAGGTGGCCAAGAAGGCCGATGACACCTGGCCCGGATCAGGAATAGTGTGGCCAGCAGGACCAGGGCAGGCATTGTCCTCCTATACTCAGCACCATCCCTGGAAGTGTTCCAGAAAAGACTGGGCTTGGCACTCAGTGCTATGATTTAGTTGACAAAGTGCTAATTGGTCAAAGGTTGGACTCTGTGATCTTGGAGGTCTTTCTGACCTTAAAGATTTTATAATCCTGTGATTCTATGATATCCTGGTTTGAGAAGATTTTGTTTGTTTTCTCCTTCTGGCTTGTGGTTAGAAAAAAATGCCCATTTACATTTGTTTTTTTCCTTTTCTTGTGTTCTCACTTAGAGAAATGAATCAGTGCAACTTCCTCCTTACCGTCTTCTGCTCTGTATAGCTTGTACACCTCATGCTGTCCTTCCACTATTAAGTATGGCTTTAGTACATTTCAAGGTTTGTTTGACTGCATTGCAATATACATTCCTTAGTACAGCCTTGTCTTCAGAACTACCTACCTGACCCACAAGTTCCTTGTACTCTAGGTAAATTCAGATGTTTCTATTTTTAATGTTTAAAATAACTCCATCTTTCAGCTGTGTTAGGAGAACCCACCAGACTATTTGTGTTAAGCAAAACCTTGTTCTTCTTATCAGGTTTAGACATCCACTGGAGGAGCAAACTCATCCATCATGAATCATTTACACCTGTACTTGTCACCAGCTCGTGGTCATTCCCGCTGCTTTGGTAACATATGTACACAATATCAAAATGAGATCATCTCTTAAGTGTTGTTTCCATACATGTGAAGTCCCTACCTGTGAAAAAGATAAGAAACACAATTACTAGTTACCGTTGTAATTTTGCAAAACTGAGCAGAGGAATTAGCACTAGCCTGACAATCAGACCCAAATCTTCTCTTCGAGTCGTCACTGAAGGGAATATTTTGCTGAAATCCCCAAAGTCAAAGCTCAGCTACACAAATAAATACTGTAGCAGATCCTGACAGGAAGACGTTCAGCCCAATCTTTTCCAGATGGCAGTGATGGATGGCTGTGTGCTTCTATTTATTTGGTTTCCCAGGCAATGGTGTCCTGCTTTCACTGGTCATCACTTGAAGTGCTTTGGCTTACAGACCGGCACAACAGGCATGTGCACTGCCAGACAGGTATTCTGGTGGGCTTACTCATTGCTTGGATGTTATGGCTGCAAAAAAGAAGCTAAATATTACCACCTTGCTGGGATAATCTTTTCTAGAAAATGCGTGTTTAAATTTGGGACAAACTCATGGCACAGGACTCAAGAAGCCCCCAGGTAAAGCACAGTCCATTCATACGTAACTTGCTGATTGCTGAGATATGGCAGTTCTGAAAATAATACAGTGACCCAAAGCAGGGAGAGAGGCAGAGGAAAGACATCGAAATCCCAAACCACATTGACTGAAAACGTAGCTGTCACTATTGTTCTGTTCTGTAAAACACATGGTACTTTACATAGGGCTATAAAACAAAGGTCCATAGATCAGGGACTTACAGAATAATGTGTGGGGAAAAGTGGAGGTGGGATACAAAGGCTTCTGAATCCAGGCCATTCATTTTGCTTGGACATGCTTGAATAGTGAACCAAAGTTATTAGCAACAAACACATGTTTGGTGGCCTAGGTAAAATGATCCATTGCTTCCAGATGATGTTCCTTTCGCAGGCATCCATAGCAGGGAATAAAACAAGAAGTGCTTGCTGCAGGGGTACATGTTGCGTGGTGCTGGCGCATTGTAAGCAACTGGGGGAAGAGGCTGTATTTTCACGTGCTCGTGTGA
Organism: Melanocharis versteri; assembly: GCA_013397845.1. Taxonomy (NCBI): domain Eukaryota; kingdom Metazoa; phylum Chordata; class Aves; order Passeriformes; family Melanocharitidae; genus Melanocharis; species Melanocharis versteri. The sequence goes on along the minus strand of VZTG01006172.1, from coordinate 705,410 downwards.
CACCGAACATGGCAGGGCCATGTCAGTGACTGGGGCTTCTGATACTAGTCCTAGCACAGCAGTGGACAAATGCAAATTTTTGATACAAGAACTTCCTAGGGAAACCAGGTGACAGTTGAAATGTGGAGCCACCCGGCAAGGAATGCCTAATGGGAACAGACACAAAGAAATGCCTGCCCTTCCCACGGTCCCAACTCGCAAACCTACTCACGCAGGCACTGGTAGGAAAGCAACACAGTCATCATGATAAAGCCTCCTTCTAAATGAAAGCATGCACGCTAACATCAGTCAGTGGACAGATTAGGGGAAGGTTTCTTTAAAAAAAACACTTTATCTGGAATCCAAAGACAGCAGGAAGTGAATGAAATTGGTTGAGGCTGTGGGGATGTGGTCACGCTTCTCTGTGTAGATGAACAGATGGGCAGCAGAATTTGGTATGTGCCGGTTTGGACAGCTGGGACTCAGGGAAGCCATGGAAATGGAATGATAAGAGTATGAGAAAATGAAGGCAGACCAGGGATTTCAGCAGAGACTGGGTTGTAACACCATTGTGCACGAGCACGAGTCTTGCATAAAGCAGTTAGTGCCTACTAGATTAGGGGGTTACCCACCAGGTTGAACCTTACAGTTCAACAAACAGAAAAATGAAATCATGAAAACACTGCTAGCCATTGTAATGACAGATAATCTCAAATCAGAAATAATCTGACGTGCTTGGGTTTTCATACTGCCTATATTAATTAGGCTCTCCTGTGGATGCACACTACGGTTCAACCCTTAAGTAGACAACCATATGACACATTTTCTTTAAAGGCTTCCTGAAAAATTAGAAACACAAAAATATAACACGCTAGTGGCAATGTATGGCACACAACAGGACACAGAATTTTTTCAACTAACACAGATCTATGTTGTCTTATCAAACAGAGGGAAATATTAGATTGTCAACATCTTTAATCCTACATATCGAGATTAAGCCCCCTCACAGTATTGTTCATAGGTAAGTGAATGAAAAAAAGAATTAATGATTCTCAGTTTTCCATCCAGAGCCTCGAAAGGAATGATGGCCCTTCTTTTTCCTTTCACTGTGGTCCATTTAACCCATCCTACTCTGTGTCTCTGTCCTGCTTCTTTCTCACCTTGGTCCTGCTTTCCTCATCCAGCTGCCTGTCTCAGAAAAATTACCTTGGTCCCACAGCATAAAAGAGCAAAATTTAGCCTCAGCCTTTCCACCAGCTCCTTCTGATTCCCCCTCCCACCCTCCAACTGCCACGTGCCAAATCACAGCCTCCTGCCCAGGTACACACAGTCCTTGCCAGAGCTCCAGCCCGCCAGCACTGTCCAAGGAGATGCCATAGAGCTAAGGAAAGTGAGGATTTCTAAACGGATTGTGGCAGTAGTTTATTTTATACATACTCTTGGCAATAAATCTATTGCTTGCACACAATATGCTGCTGAGTTCCAGATCATTATTTTCCTAGCCACTCAGCACCAGCACAACAGCTGCAGTTGGCCCGAAGAAGCTGAGGAGTGAGGTGAAGACACAAGCAGCAGCAGCAGCAAGATCCCAGTTATTTGCTAAACGTGACATTTTCATACAATAATACAACTGAAATAAGCATAGGCAAGCTTCTTTGTTTATGATGAGAATTTGAAAAATGATCCCAGTGAGTTTAATCCACCCTTCCTGTAGATTAGGAATATAAACTATCTCAGCCTTCAGGATTGTACTCAAAGCCCACCACAAAGGAGAATAAGCAATCCCACAGGCCAACGAAGCAGGTGAGAAGGTAGACATAGATTTTATGGCTAAAGGAGAAAAATAGGAGGTTATTTTCACTTCCAGTGCAATACAAGGCACAGAAATCCTATATAAATCCCGAAAACTTCTCTGAGCTGGAGGACATCTCACAGGCAAACTGCCAGCCATAATGTAAATTTACTTAGTTACTTCAAGGAAAGAGGAATACAATGCATTTGCTGATGATTTTTTTTCTGGCAACTCTTTGGCCTCACCATGTGTCCAAACTCCATTTTCTGTTTGATTTTATCTATCTCACAATGTGTAAACTTGCAGACTCCTGGTGATTTCTGCCTTTGCCCGAGCTGTTCAAGCAAAATCATCTGTCTGTATAGTTACCTCCAGGCCATTGCTGAGTTGCTTTCTCATTGCGAAGACTCCCTTTGTGGGCAGTATCTGCAGTAGTTTCTAAACTCTCATTATTTTTTCACCACCTTTTTGAAGTGTGGACAGCAGAACCAGGCACATATCTTGTGCCAGATACATCTGACCAGTGCTGTTTGCAGAGGACATATGATCTCTTTATTCAGTGCTGTCTGTTTACATACCCAGTGATTGCCCAGCCATCACTCACTGGGCTCACTCAGCCATAGCCCTGCAGCAAAAGGTCAGATTCTGTCATTTGTCACAGGCTGGACTTTCAGAGTTGCTGCTTCCTAGCTGATAGGCTTCACCACACCAGCAACACCTACTTCCTTTGTCCTGGTAGTGTATAGCACTCCGTTCACTCCAAAAAGGTAGAAAAAAATTACTTTCTTCCATCAGGGTGGGGCACTCCGTGTCAGGCTCACACAGAATTTCACAGTAAGGCAACTCACCCCTACAGCACAGCACTACCTGTGGGATGTAACAGAACCAACCAGTTCCTTTCCAAACCATGTATCCGAGTTGTATTTCCTGCTATCTACGGAATATCCTTTGTGTGAGAGCTCAAAAACAATTCTTCGGGATGCACCATTTACATCCTGAGAGGGAGGGAAACAGGACATGAAACTAAAAGGAAGAAACCTAACTATGGGGAGTCTAGGAGGGATCCCAGTTTGAGTTATTTCTAGATACAGAATCCCACTTGAGAGCTCAGCTACGTGCAGAGAAAAACAAATTGACCACATACCACTCAGCCATGCTGTTCATTTACTATGGGTTACGTTTGCCATGGAAATTGTATTTATTCACCTGACTTTTGGCCAACTAGAGATACAACACTTTTCACCACCTAAGGATTTCGCCTTGTATTTACATTCCAGCTGGGGACTGTGGAATTTCACTCAAAGAGCTCACCACAAAGGGCATGCTCTGTCAAAACAAGAGCAAAAGCATAAAGAGACTGCCCTCCAAATACCCTATTTAACCTTAGGGTAAGATGATGCAATTCATCTGAAGACAATGTGCTACTAGCTGATTAAGCTGGTTAAGGCCAGCATTTGACCATCCATTCTCAGCATATCTGAACAGGCGTTTAGACACTGGCTGAAAATATACTGGAATTCTGTGGCTGATGTTCTATTATTTCTGCCAATACACTGTAGAAAAAACAACTTTATTTCATTCAACCAGAGACATTTTAAGGGGAAAATACACAGAAAAGCCAAATCCCTAGAGACTGAAATCGCAAGTTCCAGGAATGGAGAATGAAGATCTATTTCAGAATTTATTGGACCAGAGAGGAGGGGCTCGAATTTGCACAAATTTTGTGCAAAGGGATATAAACTTGGGTAACTCTCTGCTGCTGACTCTCTCAGCAGGGGCTGAAGACTCTTTCTGGCTGAAATCCACACTGATTTACAGTGCTCAGCATCCTATCAAGACAGAAACATATTATTCTTATTATCTTGCATTCTTTTCTTCCACTCAGTTGTGGAGTATTGATTCCAACATCATGTAGTCCAGTGCTAGGAAAAATGGCAATCGCTAAGAGTTGCAATTATATCGATTTTATAGTGGGACTCTTTGCTGAAGACACATTTTCCTGACCAGAACTGTGGATTTCAGTCTTTCTCCATTTTGATTTCTCCTGTTGACAGGATTCCACTTCAAATAAACAATCAGACATTTGGTGGGCCAAAATGCAAGTCAACATTACTCCTATTGACTCCATGTGACTGGTTCTGCACGTTTAGCAGATATGGCACTTGTCCAGTGCAGGTGAAAACAAGATTTAAGTCCCTGCTCCAATTAATAATCATAAAAAGCGGCATTTGCCACATGAACAGCAGGATTTCCAGAAAAGACCCAAGATCTCTGGACAAAGTTCTTACTAGGAATACGTGAGATAAGGACTGCAAGTGTGGATCAGGCCCTGTGGGGACTTTAGGCAATTTCCCACAATGCAGCTTAATCACCTGGCCTACAGATCTTTTGGAGAAGTTGAAGATACAATTCTTTTGGAGACCTGTTCTCAGCTGAGTGTTTCTGTTAATATTGTATAATACTGCCCCAAACTGAAAGCATAGCATCTGTTTTCCATTAAGAGATCATGCCCTTGACTCCCTTTCACACGAAATTAGACTAATAGACTAAGAAAAAACTCGATGAACACACACTAGCCATGTTGCCTGGAAATGCATGGGATCTTGCAGTTAAAGCGCCTCTGTGAGCTCCTGTAAGCTCTAGAGTTCACATTAGCTCTAGACCATAATCAATTCAGATAGAAAATGTTTTTTCATATGGGGTAGTTCAAGCAGAATTCAGGCACATAGAAGGGATATTTACAGAGCATTTTGTACCGAGGAAAATTTCCTGTAAATAATGGGCCGTATTTCTAACAATTTCTACAGTATTTTCAGTTTAAAGCTGTCAGTGCCCTGACTGCACTAACCAGCTTTAGTTTTACTGACTGGCTTTAGTTTCTCTGACCAGCCTTACACCAGGAACTCTCCCATACGCCCTGACTATGGGCCCAGGAACTTCCTATGAGTTCAGCCCTGAGCTAACTACAGCCCTTGCTTGTGCTTTGTTGTAGGGCTACTGGTCTCCAGAGAAGCCACAGCCTTGCCTGTGCCTGATCTTGAACCCCATGTTACGGACATTGCACATGGACCTGTCTTGTCACTACAGAGTTTTCCCACAGTCACTGGACTCTGTCCCATGGATTGACTTCCTGTCTTGACCTTGCACTTGCTTCACCATCACAAGGTTGCCTGATGATCTGGACTCTTGGGTGCAGCTGACCCCGGTCTACTCTGCTTACATCATTTGGGTATGGTGGAAGTAAACGTGGCCTGGTAAACCTGTCGCCCTGCCAGGTGTGTTACTGTTGTTGTTTTCCAGGTTCCCAACCCTTAAGGAGCAGCTGGCCCTCTCTGGTGGTTTAACTCCAACCAGGAGCCAAGCCCCACACAGCCGCTTGCTCACTCCCCCACCAGCAGGACCAGGGAGAGAATCGGAAGGGTGAAAGTGAGAAAAGCCATGGGTTGTCATAAAGACAGTTAAAGAGGGAAAGCAAAAGCTGCACACAAACAGAACAAAACAAGGAATTGATTCACTGCTTCCCATGGGCAGGCAGGTGTTCAGCCATCTCCAGGGGAGCAGGGCCCATCACACGGAATGGTGACTTGGGAAGACAAATGTAGTCACTGCAAACATCTCCTCTTTCTCTTTCTCTCTTTCTCTTTCTCTTTCTCTTTCTCTTTCTCTTTCTCTTTCTCTTTCTCTTTCTCTTTCTCTTTCTCTTTCTCTTTCTTCCCCCGCTTTATATACTGAGCATGATGTCACATGGTCTGGAATATCCCTTTGGTCAGTTTGGGTCACCTGTCCTGGCTGTGTTTCCTCACAATTTGCCACGCACCCCCAGCTTCCTTGCCAGCATGGCAGTATGGAAAGCAGAAAGGGCCTTGGTGCTGTGTAAGCCCTGCTCAGCAATAACAAAAACATCTCTGTATTATCAACCCTTTGTTCAGCACAAAACCAAAACACAGCCCCATACCAGCCACTGTGAAGGAAATTAACCCAGTCAAAACCAGCACATCCTCACTGCCCCCTGACAACACTTATCTACTAAGAAGTCTTCAAGAATGCTTTTTCCAATTTTTAGGTAAATTAATCCAACTGTGGCTACACAGACTCTTGAAAGACCCTTCATTGTAAAGGCATACATTTACTACATGTTCCACTTTGAGCTTCATCTCTCAGTCAGGGTCTTGCAGTCTAAGTGATGGGAAATGCCAGTGTAGCTCTTTGTCAGGACACTCTTTCTTGGTGGTGATAAACCCCATAATACTTAAAAATTGTATATATCAGCCCTTGTAGCAGGTCCAAAGGAGGGCCATGAAGATAGTCAAAAAGTTGGAACACTTCTTCTATGGAGAAAGGCTGAGAGGGTTGGGGTTGTTCAGCCTCAAGAAGAGAAGGCTGTGGGTGACCTTCTAGCACCTTCCAGCACCTAAAAAGTGTTTGTAAGAAAGATGGAGGTGAACTTTTTAGTAGGGCCTGTGGATCAGGACAAGGGGTAATGGTTTTAAACTGAGAGTCAGCTTAGAGGAAGCTATAAGGAAGAAAATATTTACAGTGAAGATGGTGCAACACTGGAACTGGTTGCCCAGAGTGGTGGTGGGTGCCCCATCCCTGGAAACATTCAAGATCAAGTCGGACAGGGCTCTGAGCAACCCGATCTAGTGGGAGGTGTCCCTGCTCTTTGCAGGGAGGGTGGAACTAGATGACCTTTAGAGGTCCCTTCCAACCCAAACTATTCTATGATTCTAAGACCAGCATCAAACAGATTCACTGAACAGTGGAGCAGGCACAAGAGGGTATGTGTATGGATATATCTGTATACATATGAATGCCAACTAGGCCCAGCCAAAATCACACAGTCCTGCTGTGGAAATGTTGACATCCAAGAGCAAATACAGTTCTGGCACACTGTGAAGAGCACTGCTGCCATATAGCTGCAAACAACAAATACAAACAACAAGATACACAGCTATAAATCACAGTTTATATGGCAAAGCAATACCAAGAGCTTTTTAGAGCTCAGTCACATCTATGCTGCTATAGGCTGGAGCACTCTGTCTGATATATCCAAGGATCTGGGATTTTAGGAAATACAAAATCACATTGACAAATGACTCTGCCCACTAACACTTAGGCCACGTGACAATAATGCTACAATAACAAACAACTCCCAATTAAGTATTGTAATACAAAATGGAAAATCCTATGCTTCCCTCAAAAAGTTAGTTACAGCACAAATGAAGCTATGCTTTAATCTGCTCACATCAGTGGAAATACAGAGTAATCCCGATGACTTCAACAGAGCTCCAACGGATTGACACACTGGCACAGGTGACATCAGAAAGTGGTTAATTGTCCTTTCCATCATTTTGACTGTCAAGTCTCTGTTCAGCGCACGAAATTATCAAACTGTGGCAGAAAAGTCTGTTGGGTGCTTTTGCTGCTCAGAGAGTAAATTAAAATGCTTCCTGGGGAAGCAACGCTTATAAAGACATGTGGACTGTCAAAGGGGAAGATGGAAGACTAGGATGTTCGTTTGCTTAGAATTTCCTTTCTATTCTCTCTCCTCTCACAGTGTTGCTTGAAGAGGTTAGCCAGTTTCAACTGTATCTGACACAAGTGACAATGTTTCACAGACATTGACTCCAGATAGTCGATATGACAGTCACTACCTGTAGAGGAAAGCCCTTACTAGTGCTTCCCTGCTGATGGGGAGATGCCAAAGTAGGATTAGTTCTTCACTGACCCCAGAGAATCCATTCAGGAAGCTGCTCTTGAAGGCAATTAGAGAAAGAGGTTCAGCTCTTTGATGTCATTATTAGGCATCAAAGTTGTGGTGGATGCCACATGAATACCACAAGTTGCCATCCATGCTCTCTTATTTCCATAATAAATGGAGTTATTTGTCTTCTATTTTGCGTAGTGATATTCAGATTATGTTCTTCTGTAATCACTGACCCATGATAGGTTTTAGCAAGGGATTTGCCAATTCAGGTAACAAATCTGCAAACTAGAACTGCACAAACAACAGTCTTCATTAAGGGAATGCATTTCCAGAATTAGCACCAGACTGTGAACCCTCAGATCTCCTGAAATGCAGCACACCTGTCTTCAGGGATCCCACAGAGAAGACTTCTTCAGGGAGGGACCATTTCCTGGCTTTCTTGATAGTTGAGGGGATTGTAGTAATACTTTCATGTTACTCAGAGAGAGAAAAAAAATGGTGGGAATACAATTAACAGATTGTTGGAGAATGGTTTGAACAGCCTATTCATCTCAGGCTTCACCTTCTGAGATGCAGCTTCAGGTGCTCCTCTTGCCTTAATCTAGGGACAGGTATCCTTTGCCTAGGTTGTCTACAGGCTCTACCTGCCCTGGAGGCTCTTCTAGGAGAGTTCCTGAATTGAATATACTGGGTTCTTAGTGTTGTTGAAGAGCCCAAAGGATAGAGGGAATCAACTGGTCAGACAAAAAATACTAAGTACATCCATACTCCAGACAAGTGCATACTTGAATTTATTTCAAATTGCAATAAACGCATAAGATTTTCCTTGGCTTTAACAACTGAGCGAGCCCACAGCCAGGTATTTCTGAGGTCACTTCCATAAAGAGGGTGGACAAATGCCGGAATTAAGCTTTGAGTCTCAAAGATGCTCTTAAAATGTGGAGTATGTAGAAGCTCACTCACAAAGTTTAAGAGGCACAGGAACTAGGAACTTGCAACAACAATAAGCAGCTTGTGAAGGCGAAAACACTGTGGGGCTTGGATGAAACTGGACCCTCCCATGAATCTGGGAACTCTGAAGCATATATGGATCTTGAATATTTGTTTCTGCCAACTAGTGGTAGGTTTTATTTACTTAAGGCTTTTTATGTGTTAGAGACCGTGGACTCTGCTCGAGAATACTGTGTCCTGAGCATCAGCTGTGGTTACCTCACTCTTGGAAGGACTCTTGTCCAGTGGCAAGGAAGCTGAGTGCTGTTAGCTGATGATATGAAGGTGAAGGGACTGAGCTACTGATTCTGCAAACTCCACCTTTCGAATCCAGCCATAAACACAGACAGATGGAGACACTTACCTGACAGATGACTGTGGGTACTTTATACTAATCCCAACAATTAATTTGGATTCTGGATCAATCAGCTTTGTGACTTACGCAAACGAAATGTTAATGTTATGCCAGAAACTAATTGATTTATCCCTTCTTTAGACAAAATACAAATAATGTAAAGATCTTGTGGAATGAGTTTGCTGGTTTGATGGCAGGCAGAAAAGTCATACAATGGAAGCTGAGAGAAGCTTGAAGAAATCCCATATCTGAATAAATTTACCAGTACAAGATTCATTAATAGAAGCTAGACTGGCAGGTGGAAGGGGGGAGAATAAAACAAACCTCATAGTTTTGAGAATAGTTAAATCTGCACAACTTTATTTCTAGGTCAAATCCATGAAGTAAATGACAAAAAGATAGGCAGCCACTCATACTCTACATGTGTTTGACTACAGCAGCTAAATGTTATGCCTTATAGTCTTACAGCAAATTCCTAAGCATTCCTCTTTAGCATAAAAGAACAACAGGCAGATTTCACATTTCTTGTACAGGAACATTCAGAATCCATTTCACTTCTTTGTTCAAAGCTTGACCCTTCTGCCCCACTGCCAGAGTACGGGGATAATATGGCAAGTGCTTTCTTAAATGAAATGTGAGCAGAAAGATTGGTCTTGGATGGGCTAAGTGAGCCAATGCCTGGATTAAAGCTCTCTAGAAATTGATCAGAACAATCCTCAGCCTTGTTTCTGACTATGAAATCGTGCAACAAACCACCTTGGAGATGATGATTGCTCCAGTGAAATCAGAATTTGATTAAACAAGGTCCAGATTTTTAGAAAAATTGAGTTATTAGAATCTATGCTTTGAGGGCTGTTTAGGAAGAGAAAGGAATCCAGAAGAACTGTGTATGACTACTTACACAATAATTTGAAGTCAGATACTGTTCTAGAGAAGATAAGCTTTCCAAGGCAGAAATTCCTTCACAGATTTCCTTTGTCCTGACAGGCTCTGTCTGACTGTTCTTTGTCCAGATGCTGATGTCTTCCAGGCACTGGAAACAGGCAGATGATGCTATTTGCATATGAGGTAAAAAGAAGCGGAGTTAAGACTTGCTCATCCTGCTTCTAGCTCCATCCACACTGTTTCAGTCTTGTTCTGTCACACCAAGCGTGGTGTTGGCAGAGAGAGAGCAAAAACTAGGGGGATGCAGGAAGAGTCACAGACTTTTACAGCTTAAGGGCACCAGGGCGGAGGACTCCTGACCTCTCAAGAGTTACTTCAGTAAAAACCTCTTTCACCTTGCTTTTGTCAATAGTACAGCACCTGCTTTATAGGTACTTCATGAACATATGGTCACCTCCAACATCATCCCACGTAAAGTACATTACTGTGAAAGCATGGGTCATGTCCGGGCCTCTTGGCTCCAAACCCATGCCTTGCTTGTGTGAACTTCATTCCAGGTCAGGAGTATTCTGGGGCCTGGGACTGATTTTGTTTCATGTCTTTGGAGACACGGAGAAGGCTGAGACTGCTTAACACATAATAAAATAAATAATAATCCTAAATGAATGGGAAGCCCTGAACTATGAAATGAATAAAAGCATTTTCAAAGGTGTCCTGACAATGTTTTAAAGGTTTCAAGCAGCAGCTTCATCGCCCATGATCAAGGTCTGCTCTTTAAATCTCGGCATCTCTCACCCCAACACTTTGAAGTGCATCTGTGCTGAAGAAGACTTGCTGTGTTTGTTTGCTGCTGGTGCATGTGGCCACAACAGCAGCATCCCCTTTCTGAGGACAGGAGCCCTTTGTCTTGAACGCATTCTGCCACAGTAAGCACAGGGGTGAGACCGCACCTCACCTTTTATCCCAATTTCACACGTTGGCTTCACAGCATTAATAAATTGGTTTCATTTGCCACACATTTGGCAGGAGAACTTTCTAATAACATTTTTATCCCCTTTGAGAACATGAATCACTCGCATGCTGAGTATAAAATTACTTCCCTCCCTCTCCTTATTAAAGGCACCGCACGTTAGCAGGGGTCAGGCACTCAGCCTTGCCAGTGGCAAAGTCACAACCAAGGGCAGGGCTGGGAGGCACGGCTGCAAAGCTCACTGCTTTTCTTTCTTACGGATGGCGGATAACCTATTTAGCACCCAGAATATATGGTTTTCTCCAGCTGTCAATCCTACCTGGTTGGGATACAGATTGAGAAAACGTGTGAGATGCACTGCGCTGCCCACACGGCTGCTGCAAACAAGAGCTACATAAAACGTGTGCAGCAGATGTCTGCTGCTCCTGCCCTTGTGGAGGCCACCAGAAGCTCCCACCGGGAGCCTCCCCACACCTCGGAAAATGGTCCCTTCACAGCCATAGACACCTTGGGAGCCACAAGGGTTTCGCCTGAAACCATGGGAGGGATCAGCGACAAAACAAAAATGGTAGTATTCACATATTATATATCCATCCATCTTTGATTTCTGGTTTGAAAAGGGTAAAACACTCAATTTTCCTGATTTCAAAATAATTTGTGTTTATAAGGAGATTTTTGTTTGACAATTGACTTTAGACAGCAAGCAGGTCATGCTACTACACCTAATTAAATATTTGATTTGAGGAGCACTGCATTCTGAGAGTCATTTTGTTCCAAGCGCACACCCCGGCCAAAATGCGCCCCTAGAAAATACAGACCTGTCCTCATATTACCTTTTCTCCCAAGTTTTGCAAAGACTCCCTGTAATGGATTAGGATGGAGGAAAGACAAGTAAGAGAGATGCCAAGAACTAGCGGGGACAGGGAGCTACAAACTAATCCATGCTGCTGGGTGGGATCGCCAGCACATCACAAGCATGCACACAACCTGCCTGAATCCCAGGCATGGATTTCTGTGGTGTCACAGAGACCTGAGGGGTGTGCAGGGGAATCCTGCTCACACCTCTCTGGTTTTCTTCTCGAGATCTTGCAGGTTACGTGCTGTGCTACCTAATGTAGTCAAGATGTAACTGCTCAGCAGCACTTTCAAGATCACAAGGAAGTTTGCTGGCAATGGAATAGCCCTGCAAGGAATTTAGACATCTTCAGGTTTGGCAGCAGCTTTGCTGGTGTTTTGGCATGTCCCTGAGCAATCTAGATGTTGGTTCTTGGTGCTAGTGGGTTTTTTTTTCTTTTTAATGAGGCCTTTGTCTTTTATTTCTGAGTTGTTCATAGGGATATAAACACAGGAGTGTATAGCTTGAAGCTTGAAGCTTGAATGATGAAATTTCAGCGATGATGTCATGCATCCCCCACATTACATAAGAACAACACTGTGACACAAAATGTCAGCATATTTTGTCCAAATATGCTACATGGTCCATAGAATTTATCCAGAGTTCCTTTGATGATTTTGGATCAGTTATGGGGGGGGTGAGATTTCAGATCCAGCACAGCATGCAAACTGCTCCCTAGCAACATATCCATATTCAAACATAAAAATGAAAGGTCAAACCGAGTGAAGACCATGGGTAGGCAGTTGCTTGGTGAACACCAGGTTTCCTGGGCTTTTCCCATTTGACCCTTTGAGGCAGGTTGTCCTTTTTCTAGCTTCTGAGTCATCGGCAAGAAGAGCAGAGTGCCAAGATCACAACAAAAACACAATCATGTGAGGCATCTACCCTCTTCTTCTGCCGGCATGAAAATAGCAGCCAGCAGGAGAGCCTGCACCGCAGCTGTCTGGGTTAGGTTTGATTGGTCAGATAAATCACATTGTATTGTTTCCATTCCTTTGGCTCAGGGAATGTGTAAGCACTTCAAAACTGAATGCTTATGCATGAGAACTTTAAACTAGTTTACTTAAATGCACACATATGTATCTTTGACATTGACTTTTTACAGATTTTCTTGTCAATAAAAGTAAATTGCTTGACTGTTCACAGAAAGTTAACATAAACAGAGTCAGAGTGAATTCCTATTTTAAAACTGTGTTTTAGCAAGCGACTGCCTTCAGTGGCAACTTTGTCAAAAGAAATGATAAAGTCTTTACGGCTGTGACTCCATGCCACCACCGCACTGAAGTAATTTCTCTGACCAAGAGCCCCAAACTTTAAGGAATAGCAGAGCGCACGCCGAATACCTATTTCAGAGTGGAGAACTTGCTGATTTACGGCAAGTTGTGGGTAGTGGAATTGTCTCAGCTCATCAGGACACTGACACTGTCCAGTTACTTCCCAACTATGCAAATGCTTTTGTTTCAGGGCTGACAACTCTATACCTTTTCACCACTCCTCAGGTCCTTCTTCAAGGTGATGGAGAAAGCCTTTCAGCATACAGTAAAAAACCATACCTCGCAATCTTTCCCAACTCTCACACATCCTCGGGAAGCAATCACAGCTGCTGCACAGAAGGGGTCCCAGCACCTCCTGCCTACCCACCCCCTCTGCACCATGAAGACATTAAAGGAACAGGGAAAGAGAATCAAAACCCTGAATGTTTAGGAGAGTGTCTAGAACAAAAGGAGGGAAAGATAGGGGAGCATAGCTGGTGGTGCATTTTTTAGGGCAATTATTTATAAGGAGCATAAGAGTACTGATTGATTAACTTGGGACAGAACACTCGGTGTGTTTTCTAGTTTCTCCCTCTTTGCTATGAGTCCCAGTTACATGAAGTCCACATGGGAACTCCTCCTCCAGCAGACTGAGCCTGAGGGCACCATCAGCTCCTCGTTCGTCTGCCCAGTCCTCCCACTGCAGCTCAGTGTCACTCTTTGTACTGCTAGCATCAAACACTGCTTGATCCATCCCGCATGGATTAGCAGTGACAGGCAGCTTTCCTGGATGCATCAGTACTGCCAGAGCACTGGCTGCTAAAGGGACAGAGGTAGGTAGGGGCTAATTCAGTTCGTGACATTAAAGACCAATTATTTTTACCTGGACGCTCCTGGAGACCTGGCTGATGGATGGAGGCGGATTTGTGCAGCTATTGTAAGGTTACCTCAGTCTTGATCTATCCTTGATCAACATGGTTGCTTCAGTCTCTGCTTCCCTTCATGTGTGAAGCAGCTGCCCTTGTTTTCCAAGGATGTGGGGTGGAACTGACACAATTAAAGGTCACCCTCCATCTGGGAAGAGAAAGTTCTGGTCTACAGTGAAGCACAGGGGCTGGTTTCCATTTTGTCAGAGTTATGTAATCTCTAAATAAAAAATATTTCTGCTGTTCACTACAAGATCTTGTTGCTTAATGCTTCCCTAGAAATGGCTGCCAGATTCCTGTACGAACATAGCATGTACACAGTGTTTTAAAACCTACATAGATTGGAAGTTATTTAAATTGTAAATTCAAAGTATTTTATAGAAGAGAATCAGTTCTTCCAACTGAAAAACAAGAGTGCCTGATTTTCAGAGGTGCTGAATTCCAGCTGAGGCCAAAGGCAACTGCTTTTGCTTTTGTGCTGCGCTTCTGAAAATTAGGTTTGCAGTATTAACAGTACATGTTAATAACAGGCATTCCAGGTGCAGTTGAGAGACACATAAATAAAGGAGAGGGACATAGGGTAAACATACAACAAAAACTTGACAAAAGTGGAAGCAGTCAAGCCTTTAAAGAAAAGCACCATTTGCCACTTCATATTTTGTAATTCCCAGTTCATAATACAACCGATCCATGCTGCAAAACCTGACCCCAAAAGCTAAGGTCTTCTAATTTAAATATGTATGTTCAAGAGCCTGTGACAAAAATTTTGTTTCTACCCAGGATTAGCTAAGTGCACCCTTGCTTATTTTAGACAATATCATACTTAATTAAGCATCTTCCCTCTATCCTCATGTATGTCAAAATGCACTAATGGTCAACAAAATTTCATTAGTTTTCAGCATATAACTATACTTTAGCTTCATTTTGTGCATACACAACATCCAGCACCTGTGGACATCCAGCATCTGTTAAGGTATCTAAACTTATAAACCAACAGAATTGTGAGTATATATTTCTGTGGAGAATCAGTTATGTGCATTGTACTGTATAGAAGTTATGTATAAATTAAGTATATATAATACCTCATGCCATTCTGTTTGTCTGCAGGAAAACACAAGATGTTTTGGGAGAGAAACAAAACCAAAAGGAGATCTGTCAAAGAACCCAGAGATCTGCTACTTTAACAAACTGCTTTTATCTGCCTCCAGTCACACTGCCAAAATTAATTTTTCCTAGGCCTAAGCCATGCATCAATGACAGTAAGACTGCAGACCTGCACTATGTGGGTAGATTTTCTATATCGTAAGTACCCTTCCTTGCTGAGGATTCATTGGTCAAAGGCAAACCAGCAAATTCTGTTTCCCCTTCTGCAGTGACAAAGACAACTAAGCTAAGTGTAGGTGACTGAGATTCACAAGGAAAAGCTAAGAGCTAACTACAAGTAACAATGGATGCAAGCTTTTGTGGCATCCATTGTGTCTGATTGTCACTTGCTTTGGAGGGAAAGCACAAACAGCAAAAAAATCTGTTCCTAGAATACAGCTGACACAAACAGATGCAACCACAGGCTCTGAAGAAAATGGTCTCCAAGGTGCTGAGCAAAACCAGGATCAAAAGTCAACACGATGGCCAAATGGGCCATGGTAGCACATCGAGCAAGGGTAGAAGCAGTGGAGTAGAACACAGTGGAGTGTCCTTGAAAGGGATTAAATGGGATCTGAATTAGAGGTCAAACATATCTGATTTACAGTCATTTGCACAGGATCAAAAAATTTTCACCTCTGAGTCCAGGACAGGTTTGCATCTGTGCCTGCATTTATTAAAGAGATTACTTTCACTCTTTGATGTCAGCATCTTCCCTGTGCATGGATGTCGTGCCCAAGATTTCCTCACACAGAATTTCGAGCCGGATACAGGATACTTCTGTAGTATGGAACCTATTCCAATCACATGTGAACACCCCCTGCACTGTGTATCCTTTCTTTCTGCATGTACAGGAGACTCCTGGGAGGTGCCATCAATCCACAAAGTACCAGCCAGCATGCCTCTCTTGGAACAAAGCAGAACTAAAGGGATCCAAAGATTACAAAACTGCCATAAACTTGGGATTTAAATACCCTGCTTCTTCCCATGAGAAAAACTTTTTGTCTTACTTTCCTGACCAACCCAACAGGCACACAGACACCTACTGTAGAAATTTCGCATACACAGATTACAGCACAGCACGTGTACATTGCTTTTATTTCACACACCCTTCAGAAGCAGTCCCCCGACTTCCAGAATTCTGTGGTCACAAACTGAAAGCCACTGTCATAAAAACACCGCATCTCATCAGGAAAGTTGAGAAAAGCAGTGAGTTAAAGATACAGAAAGTAAAGTTGCAGTGGGATAGTCATGTAATAGACTGGTAATCATCTAGTTTGCTTTTAAATCGAACTTTGTTTCTACATATGTGCTCTTATTCAAACAGGGATTAGCTTGGGACATCCCAGTTGTGTAAGTCAGCCCACAGGTGAAACTCTATGGTCGAGCTACTCCCTCTTCAGGCACGGAAGGCCATTAGAGTGCTGACAACTCTGCCAAGTACTTGTAATACATTTTGCTCTGCTAGACATAAAGCTCAGCAAGACTAGATGATAAAATGCTCAGGGGCTGGTTTGGTCTTCCTATACTCAGCCCTGTAGGTTGGTGTGTACCTACAAGCACCCTGAAGGTGCTCCATATGCGCCCTCACACAGAGATGCACATTTTCAGTGACATGAGTCATTCCCAGCAGCTAGAACACAGCCAGAAAAGCCTTTTCCTTGCGGTACCATACCATCACTGGCATCCACCACGCACATATTGAACCCCTCATCCTCTTTTTTCCTATTTACTGGGAGGGCCACATTAGGCAAGGCCACATTAGGGATAACAGGTTCTATTTAAAGGAGCTTTACTGGGGGAACAAAAGCATGTGGCTCTCCAAAACAGATTACAAAGACAGTAAACACAGCAGTGTAGAGAGAAATCTCCAGTCTTTAGACAGCTGTACAGCTGTCATTAATGAAAAGGAGAGGAAATCTTTTCAAAGTGAAAATATGCCTAGATCTGCCTCTGTACATTAGAGAGGCAGGAGATCTAAGCATCGGGTTTTAATGAGGTAGAGCCTGACAAGAATTCCATATATGTTTGGTGATGTAAGAAGCATTCTGTCACAGTACAGAAAGTGTTGCAACCATGCCTCACTGCATGAATCAAATTACAGGAAAAACAGCCAGAATCCAAACATGGAAGATACCTCATCATTTAAAACGGTTAAAACAAAACCTGTACTGTTGCACATAATCTTGCTTTGGCAATCAAGAAGTAGACTGAATTATCTGATGCTTGGGTTCTCATTCATGTGCATTTGTATTTGCAGAGACAACATATTCATAGAGATTGAATCTGAAAGGGCACCCTCACTGCCACTTTGTAGCATCCCTAATGCAAGTTTCACCAGCCAAGCGAAGAGTGTGATTTATTTGTCCATGCTGCTGACATGATGTTTGTGAAGTGAACAAAGAGCCTGTGACCAGATCTACCTGGCACTGCTTTGCTGCAAACACTCCTGACGGAGTTGGTGTTGTTCAACCTGGAGAAGGCTCCAGGGAGATCTTGCAGCACCTTCCAGTACTCAAAGGGGCTACAAGAGAGCTGAAGAGGGACCTTTTACAAGGGCATGGAGTGACAGGACAACAGGAAACAGCTTCAAACTGCAAGACAGTTGGTTTAGATTAGATACTGCAAAAAAAAATCTGTACTGTGAGGTTGATGAAACACTGGAACGGGTTGCCCAGAGAAGCTGTGGATATCCCATCCCTGGAAGTGTTCAAGAACAGGTTGGATGGGGCTCTGAGCAGCCTGATCTAGTGGGAAGTGTCCCTGCCCATGGCAGGAGTTTAATTGATATTAGATGACCCTAAAGGTCCTTTCCAACCCAAACCATTCCATGATTCTATGATATCCTGTACCCCAGCCTGCTGCATCCTTTGGTTTAATGGACTCAAAATGGGATAACTCATCTTAAAAAAAACCCGTGGAGAGTGTGGGGACAAGAGAAACAATTAATGCTATTTAAACACACACATTTTGCCTCTTGATTCTGACAAAGGATGAAGAATACAGTATTTTACACTTCCAGTGAAGATCCATCAAAAAAAGTTGCTCTCGATGTCTAAAAGCATAGGTAACTCTACTGCTTGCAATAGATACAAGTCTCCAGCATGGTCTTAAATCCAAAGGGACAGGTTAGAGGATCCATACTAGGAATCCAAAGTATTAAAGCCGTGATCCTTGGCACGAACAGAGGCTGCTCAGTGTCACAGCATCCCTGCATATAGCTGTCAGTAGATCTGCCTTACTGTCACTGACAGAAAGGGCTCAAATCTCTCCTAAAGCACAATATTAGAGATGGGCAATCAGAGACCTAATCAGCAGTGACTGTACCAGGGAATGGGAGATGGCAACAGGGCAGAACACAGCTCAAGGATATATTTCTCTTTCAGACAGACCCTGCACACTGACCCCCTGCAGCCACCCAGGGATCACCTTCAGCATCCGACCCAGACCTCCAGCCTCCAGGCAGGCCTCGGAGGGAAGGCTGAGCACCAAGCTCTGTGTCGTTGCTGTGGGTGCTCTGAGAGATGTGCTGCGGGTGTCGCTGAGAGCCTGGCAGTCGTGTTGCTTGGGGGCAGCCAGGCTTCCAGCACCAGCGAGGTGAAAGGCAGCTGCCATTCGCCCCAGCACCAGCTGGAGAAGCCACAGCAATGTGTAAAGAGTGCCAGCAGGGAGAGCCTCGGGGGAGAAGAGGCAAAGAAACGACGTCACTGTAATGGAACCCTTCCCTGCCTGACTGTCTGCCTGTCTGTCTGTCAGCAAGGACTTCTGAGTCAATAAATACCAGTCAAAACGCACAATTCCTGCTGACCTGCAGTCCTCCCTTCATCTCTGGAGAAAATAAACATGGGCTCTGGGTGCTGAGCTCCTCTGTCTTCTTCAGAGCCTCCATTGTATTTGTGTTTGCAACATTTCAGCCAGCAACACTGGGCAAGGTTCACTCGGTACTCCCAGGAACTTGGAGGAACTCCCTGGTTATTATGAGATTACCCCTCACTGCAAAATAAACAGTTCTTTACAGATACCCTCTCAGGGGTGTTCCCTTACAGATGTCCAGGAGTCAGGAGGGGTCAAGACAGGAGGGATTTGACATTGTGTATAAATCCTCTCGGTGCAAGCTGCAGCCCCCAGAACAATGCCATTCACTGTCCAAAACATCCACGGGAACAGGAGCTGCCTCTGGAAAGCCTAAAGGAGGCACCCTGCCTCACACCTCAGCTCACAGCAGCACCTCACACGTCTGCAGGCAGCTCAAAATCGGATGCAGAAGGGAGCTCCTGATCACTCATGTCTCAACAGAAACACCAGTTGCCATATCCCAGCTTTCCCTCTTCCTAGGCGATATCCTGGGTTTGGGATTCTCTTGCTCTCTTATTCCACATCTCAGTTGTCCCTGCTATCAGTCAGTGTTCACAGTGTAGTTGTCAAACTACTGATTCGAAAACAAAAGGCCCAGCACCCCTCATGTTTGCTCTTTGTTTGAGGAGGAATGATGGGACAGAAGTGTCTTTGTTTCTCAATTTGCAAGCAGAAGCAGCAGCCTGCTATTTCATATTTGGCCTGGCCATTAAAGGAGGTGAGGAGTATTTCACCTGTGAGCTTCAAAGTTACCTGATGACAACGGAGCGATTCAAATGCTTTCTGCATTATGCTCCCCATGCTCCGAACGGGACCCTGGTGCTGATAGGTCCCTCCAGGACTATTCTGCAGCACCATGATGCTACTTGCCAATAGCCTCATCCCACTCCCAATTTCCAGTTCCAGGATTTCTGTAACCTTCCTTTGACAATGTCAGAACACTAAGGAAAGGACTATTTTACATATAGCTGTAACATATATTATCGTACATATACCTGGAAAACACCTGACACATCAAGACACTCCATCAGCAATTCAAACAGTTGAAAAAGAAAAAAATTTAAAGGAATTCAATCTGGCAAGGAAGATGCAGGATTACTTGTTACTTTGAATTAAAAAGAATATTATTTCTATATTATTTCTGTCAATTTTTGACAACAGAGAACAGAGAGGATATTCTTCCGCAAAACCGGAGTATATAAATATTCTAGCAAGTTTCAGGTCACTTGTCTCCTGAGCTATTGGGTCATCCTGAAAGCCAAGGCTGGTTGACATTTTGCAGAAGTTGCTTTGTTTTTTCACCTAGAGCAGTGTTGTTAACAGTGCAATCCTGTAAGCCTGAGAACCCCTCCAAACACCACGCCACAGTCCCGAGGCTGAGCGGGTAGGAGGGTGAGCCACGCTTCACCAACGTTAGACAAAAGACTGGCCCAACAGGACACGAGGGTGGAGAATTCATCTCACAGGTGGCATGCACAACAACGTGTGGCATAAGGTGTTCAACAGAAACATCTCAGAGGAAAAGGCAGAGCAGCAGTCCTGTGTGGTGTGAGCTGGTCTGGGGGCACAGCCTGCTCTTCTGTACACTCAGAGACTCTGCTTCCCAAGCTCTGCAGCCCATGGATGACTCACTTGCTGTAAACCATGCTCTAGATATCGTAGCTTTGATTTCAAAAAACTTCTGACTATTGCAGTTATGGAAATAATTGTGAGAACCTGAACCAGGGGCAAACCATTGCAGCAGTGCAGAGCTGCCTTGGAGCTGAAAACAACAGCTCTCACATCACCTTCTGGAAGGATTGACTCGCTTGTTCCACAGCAATGGAATCTGGCACATTCTCCTAACTCATAAACACAGTATTTTACCAATATCTGCAGTCAGGTACCCAACATGAGTTTCTGGCCAGCTTGCAGACCAAATCTGTGCAAAGCCAGGGCAAAACAGGTCACAGGTCTTTGTGGCAAGGGAAGCAGTTGGCACATGGCAGCAGCAAGGCTGAGGACTGTGATCTGATACTTCTTAAGCCATCTACAAATTAACTCCTTCCCAGGCACATACCAGAAAAAAAAAAAAAGTCCTGGGCTATGCTTCTTGAAACAATACTTCACAAAACAAGGCCCTGACAATGGAGATAGATTGCCTGGAGACATTGTGAGGCCAAGAAAAGATAAAAGCTTTCTTAAAAGAATGGTTGAAAATATTCATTGCCATATTGTGGTGATGACTATTTTCAGCAGATATGGGCCACAGCTGCACATGTTTGTGTGAAGAAAGGAAGACAAGAATGAAAGGATTTTTTTATATCATTACCATTTGGTCCCGTCTCATTGCAGAATACACAGAATCTGGCTTTGCAAAGGATGCGTTCTTTTGAATCCTTATGGCTTGGAGCCAGAGCTAAGGTAAATGGTTGTTAATTAATTTAATTTGAGCCATTAATGAGATAAAGAGCCTAACTTACTTTGCAGCAGTGAGTTCCTGGCCTTTAGGCTATGCCAGGTCTAGGTACTGTATGAATAATAATATGTTGAGAAACTACTAATGTTGCAAAGCCAAACACTCAGATGTCAAGGATCACCAGAAATAAGCCTGACCTTATTTCAGCTCTATCTGTGAGCTACCTTACCTTGTTCGATCACATAACCACATAACAATTTTCCATTGGATCTCTATTGAACATTCTGTGTATTCAAGGTATTCTTTTATACCCATTGTTCAATAGGTGCCTCATGTGTTACACTGCATATCATCCAAAAACTGCTCTGAAGCCTGAATCATTACTTTTCTATCTCTAGTTTTGAGGGTCTTTCCCTCTTACATTTAATTTATGAATTTCCAGTGTGTGGAAATTCCTGTTCTGTTTCTGGAGACAAGTATCTGAGGTCTATGCTTCTCCCTCACCATGTTTGCAGTCCTGCCTGTAAGCCCCCCACCCTTTCCTCAGAACACCAAGATATTGAGCTCAGCAGCTTTTTGTCCCAATGTCTTCATTCACAGTACTTCAGTCCCAGGTCCCTACCTTTTGCAGTCTTGTCAGAAAGGTTCCTTCTCCTCTCCCATGGTCCATCAGACAAACACCAAAACCACAGTGGAGGGAGCAGCATCTCCTCTGCCTTGAGACAGCGTGGGTACATCACGTACCCCACTGCTCCGCTGGGAGAGAAGGCTGCCATCCACCTCTGGGGTTGAGAACGGGCAGAAATCCTTCAGAGAGCACGCATTTCTAATGTCTTTGTGTGAAGTGGGACTTCCTGAGGCTCACAACTTGACTAAACGTGGGAGAATTTTTGCGGAAATGGGCAAGAACACATTCCTGACATCAGAGGGACCTTCCACCCCATCTGCTGATCAAAAGACAACTCTTTCATCCAAATTAGGTAGGGATTATTAATTGTTACTGGTATCTCTTTCAGGTTTTTTAGAATACGTGAGAATAGTCTCCCAAAACTTTCTCTGAAAACTCAGTTATCTATTTTTCCTCCATTTTTCACAGAAAGGGGAAAAGAAGGATGCAAGATACACAGATTAATCCCTGACATGGGAAATTCCACCATAGTTATTTCAAATGTAGCAAAGTCCATACAAAACTGAAAACAAGGTATTACAATGATGTGGCATAAATTTTCAACATATATAATTATAAATATTTCCTTGTATGTTGGTTATAACAATCAGTTTTCAGGCCTATTGCTGTTAAATTCAATACAAAACTCTGGTTGGCTCTCATATGGATTAAAAGGTGTGCTAAGATCTTGCAAATCTTTATTCAAAAACTCATTAGTAACCCTTCCTACACTGTATTGAAAATTTTTGGTTCAGTCCAAGCAACCTCTTCAACTCCATACCCACAGCCAACCCACAGACATCATAATGCAGAGTTTTACTTTCCTGTGTACAAGACAGGGATGAAAACAGAGCAATGCAGCAGGGTGCCCAACACAGATTAACCAGGGAATCATTAAGGACTCCAAACTATCAGCCTGGGCACTTGCCTTCCTCTTTTCTGCCAGCAGCCCACCTACCTTCCCAAATCCCACAGCCATTCTCCTTCAACCCTTTGTCCCCACCCTAGCACACCTTGCACTCTCCTTGGGGTGGACATTTGTTCACGGCCTGTGCTATGCAGGTCACAGGGAAAACAGTCTGGAGAACAACAGGAAACCATTTCTCGTGCTAAAGAAAGCAGAGACCAGAAGTGGACCAGCAAAATGCTTACGTCCCTCATTTCTGTGACACTGTGGTCAGGGTGAGCTCCAGCTCAGTTTTTTATCAGACTTAGCATCAGGGTTGAGTACTGATTAGAAAATTGAATTGCCTTCTCTCTGCAAAGGCCAGAGGAGAAGGCAAATTTTCTGGCTTTGGTGAGGTGCTTTGAAAGGGGATCCCCAAGAAGGCTGGTAGGGGAGCTGGCGGTTCTGCTGCTTCGGTGGTACCTGTTTTGTGGACAAACAAATTACTCCAGTTTCCAATGCTGTCAATCTGGAACACTTCATTACCACCAAATTAATAAAAATGTCTTTAAAAAGTGAATAAAAACCATGTAAAAAGCGCTAAGTAGCCAGTCGTCTGGCGCTTGGAGGCCAAGATTGGATGCTAGTGAGGGAGCAGGGGGTCTCTTTCTCACCTAGGTAATGATTATACGAGCCCCATAAGGACATAGTTAAATCAAGTATTAAGAAGACTGCACTTAAGAGGGGGAAAATATGTCAATCACACTTCGCCTTTGACAAAAGGAAATTCCTTGAAACTGAGAATGGGGAGAGAGCGGGAGGGAGAGTGTCTCGTCATGTGGGTGGCCAGGAAACTGGAGGCCAGAAAAGTACGAGCGAGAGAAAGAGTAAGAGACGGGGGGGGAGAAAACCCACCAGACTGAATTCTAATCCAAATGCTGTGAGGCGTTCACACCAGGCCTTGTGAGAATATTAACAAGGTTACAGGAGAGGGGCCTTTAGCCTCGGGAATTATTAGTGAATATGGAATTATATTTGCGCAAACACAACCAGATGCAAGCAGCTAAATGCTCTGCAGATGTGAAAGGAGACAGAGTGTGTTCCAAATGGGCAGCAGCTTCATGTGTTTTAGCCCTCCATCATGATGCCTGGCTGCCTGTCAGAGAGGGCTGCTTTTCTGAAATGGCAAAGGGGCAGGAGGGACAGGCTCCTTTCTATCAGAAATTTGAACATGGGTACACTTTAAGGTTTACTCTTTCCCCAAGACACTAGCATCTCTTGGTTGACTATCACGCTGAAGATTACATCCTGACTACATTCTTTTATATCCCTGTGCCTTCGGTTAATTTCCTGCAAGTTTTCATTTTTCTCCCACTTTGCCATGTCTTTTTCTAAAATCTCCCTCTGTCTCTTTCCCTGTTTTTCCTCATTGTTTGCCATCTCTGGTTTTAGTGTCTAACTCCACCATGGCCTGAGCAGTTAGCCTGTGTGCATGATATCGCAGGCTGTTTCCATTAGAATGAGAAATTGGTTACAAGAGCCAGGTATTTCTTTGAAGTAATCTTGTTTTACTACAAAAAAAAGTCTCACTTCTTGAAATAGCAGTAAGATTGGACAAGAATCCGTTGCTTTGCTCATGATCCCAGATCTGCTTGCAGTCAGGGCTCTGCTCAAAAAACTCCTTTCCTTGGCTTTCTTTCAAGACCATTGTGTATTCATTTCATTTCTTGTACCAAGATTTTTGGGTTTGCTCCCTTCCTGCTTCCTCCTGCTTTCCATTGTTTCAATCACTCTAATCGATCCTCCGACCCTGCATTCAATGCTTACTTTGGGGCAGTGGACTCCATTGTTTAAGCTATTCCTAAACACTCTCTTAGTCAGTGTGGAAGGTGACCAGAACACCTAGCACCCTGAGTGGGATTCATGGTGATTCAAAACCAAAAATCTACCTCTCAGCTCCCAAAATCACATTATTAAGTGTACCATGCCAGTGACTTACTGCCTCTGTCAAGAATGCGGCTTCTTCATTCTAGATCAATCACTGCTTTCACAGTAATTACTGTCCCTACCCTGCAGAGCAGAGAGCACATACTAATTCTTTACAGCTCAACTTTATCAATTGAATTACAAGGACACTGAAATGGCCATAGGCATAATCATGAAGTGCCATTCTGTGGCAGGGTTAAGGCTTCTGCTCAAGATGAAATTTTCTGCTATGAAGAATAATGGCAGCAAATGACTGTTCATACTATGGAACTGTAAATGTACGAGTATGGATATCTGGAGGCTTATGTGCTAGGGATTTTAACAGAATACAGTTTGACTTGAGTGACTACACTAACTGTGATTTTAATTACCTGAACAGTTTAAATTCCTGTGAAGACAGGTCTTGCCAATTTATTTCCCTGACTCACAATGCTTGTTTTCAAAAATAATCACAACATTCCTACAACACAGCTTGTGCAAAATTGTTGATGATGGTTGCCCTCAAATTTTGTCATCTTTTAAAATATTTTCTCTCACTAAATAAATGCTTCAGAGGCAATAAATACTGTAGAGTTAGGTAGAATTTTCAGACTCAGGCATGCTTTGTTGATGATTCCTTACTCTCCATGAAAAAAATACAGTGTACACTTCTTAGCAGCACAATGCATACGGTTTGATTACAAATTTTGCAGTAACTTTAAAGACGTATTTGAACATATTGATTTACTTAGAGATTAAAAATGAACCACCCATTATTAGACCTTTCTTTATCTCAGATCTTGTTAAAAAACGATACATACTCCATAGAGCCAAGAGTTTATGAGGAAGAAGGCTGCCCAGTAAAAAGGGAGGAAGGATGGAAAAATATAATATTTTCATAGACAAAATGCTTATTATTCTGTGACAAAAATTGTTTCCTATTAAAACTGTCAAATAAGAATTTTGTTCACTTAGTTTTTAAGGAGGAGTCAAGGCAACCAAAAGAGAGAGCGGCAAAAAGAACTTCAACCTCCCCTACAAAACTGGCTAAGAGCTCTGCTAGCTCACACAGAAGTAGAATGCTTTGTAACCTTGCGCAAAGACTTTATTTCACTTGCTTCTTGTAATGAAGCCGGTTTGGTTTGGGTATTTTTCCTGTTGCATGTAACGTCATTTTCCCCCAGGCAGGGCCAAGAGGCTCCTTGGTGGATCACTGCCTCCCCTCAGCGTGGCTGCTGCTCCCCAGTGCTCGGCGTGGGCCTCAGCTGGTGGCCACGTTGAGAAGGCTTTTCCCCATTGTTCCCAACGGGGTCTGTGTTTTATGATGCCTCACAGTATAGGCAGTCACCATCTCCCCCGAGGGCAATGGCAGTTTCTGTTTCATGGAGAACAATGGATGATGGTGGCCAGTCCAAAAGGGAACAACTCTGCATGGGGGGAAAAACAACAACAACAACAACAACAACAACAACAACACAACTTGTAGTTACAAAAACCAACAGCAAGTATGGCCATTCATATGAAGCCTCTGGGACGAAAGCACCTATTGTGCCAGGCCCTCTCTACAGGCAGGCTGAGAGGAAGGTGTGAGGCAGCACGCTTGTCTTCTGCACCAAAGGGGAAACCAGGAGCCCTCTCCTTGGAGGAGTGATGGAGAGGAAAAGGACATGTGCACTCTCTGAGTCCGGGGCACAAGATAAGAAGGCGGCAGAGCAGGGAGGTTTTGGTGTCACCCCTAACAAACCTGGTGCTCTACGCAGCTGGTCACTCCACCAGAATTAAGTACAAGTTTGGCATACAAGGGGAGAAGAATCGTGTGAACCAGGGGAATTCCTCATACTCACAGGATAAAGCCAAGATAAGGGAATGCAAACAAGGGGGTATGAAGAATAATTGATGGTGGGGGGTAACAAATCAGGAGGAATTTGGAGTGCAGAAAGCAAAGGGTGCTAGAATCTGTTTCAGCAGCCTTTCATTGCTCTGATGGAACAAAGCAGCTGCAAACCCAGTCAAAGTGTCCCATAAACCATAGGTGGTTTGCGTTCCCCAGATGGGAACACAATAGTCAGAGCGTAGCCATGGAACTGCATATAAAAGGTAAAATAAAAAACAAAACAACTTTGAAAAACTTCGTCTCGGAATGTTATTAAATAATCACATGCGAGTGATCTTTTTAGAGATAATTATAGCAACTCTGCATTTTACGTACTTCATTCTTTCTAGAAATACACTTGGCTGTGCCATAGCTACATTTTTTGAAAAGAGCTTATTTTGGTACTTCATGATAGCCTGATTTTTTAGATTAACATAAAATAATCAGTGAAGTGTATATTGAACTGTACATTAACTGGATGTTAAATCATTACCAGTTCAACAGGTGTTAAGACCCTGATCTCATTTTAGCAATTAGCATTTTTATTAACCACAAGGAAGAAAATAGGAAAGTGCTGCTAAAAAAGTTTGCCGATGATACACAGCTTGGTGGAATGATAAACTGCATTGAGCTAGTTATTCACAGCTGGGTTGTTTGGTAGGAAGGGGAACTCATTCAAGCAATGAGTCTGAACACACATAAAGTGGGAAGGTCACACACCTGGGAACTAAAAAACCTGTCACCCTTACAAATTGTGGGACTGTGGAAAACACTGACACTGAAATTGATGGAGATTAGATAAAAAAATCTGAGCTCAGTTCAGTGCAGCAGCTAACTCTATTCTCAAATACATAAACGCTATTTATTGTTCTGTTAATCTGGGCATCATCTGCAAACTTCTTCAGAAAAAATTTTTTTTTTTTTTTTTTTTTTTTTTTTTTTTTTTTTTGCAAACGGTTGAGTAGAAGCAGATGAATGATAATGAGAATAGCGATAGTATTGCAGCACATTTTGGTGCTCACCCTGAACAGAAGAGCTTGAAAAACTGAAAAGATTAAGGAGTCACAACTGTAATTTAAAATGTGTAAAGCCTATTTTACAACAGTTCGGGGAGAATAAAGAAAAATCCATGCTGTTTCTTTAAGAAGCAAAAATAAAAACATTATTTGATTAATAAGTGAAGAAGATTTCTAAAAGTAAAATGTGTTTTAGCTTAAAAGGCAATGAGGTTACACAATCTAAAACTGGAAAGTAAAATTAGACTAATTTATATTGGAAATAGGGTATACTTAATAGAAACTGGAACAATTTATAAAAATAAATAATAGGGTTTACATCAGTGTCTCTTCATGAGTGTCTGGTGCCTAATGACCCCCAAATTAAATGCAGATTAGATGAGCAGATCTCTCTGTACCCTACTCTCACATCTTAAAGATCCTTATTCTAACAAGCAGGATGAAGGATCCACTTCTTTATTCTTTCTAGATTGTCTTCTGAGTATCTTAGACAGACATGTAAGTCACAGGGAAATGTTCTCACTGTAATATATCCTCTAGGGAAAGTGAGAGATGTCATATTAATTGTCATTGTAAACAGCCAACTGTGAGTTCCCTTACTAAACCGGACAACCAGAGTTACAAAGCACAAGTTCAGACTCTGAATTCCTACCTATTCCTGAATTTTCCAAATCTGTTTGCTTACGAGAATTTTCTAACAAGCAAGTTCTCAACTTTGCCAAGCTTGTTTTGAAAGTTTAAAGGTTTATGTTTTCTTCATTTTTTTATATTAATTCTAGTATTAATATTTGAAGCCTTGAGTTTTTAATATGTTCACAGATATGGAAATATCACGATCAGTTGTGTATACATGAAAAGGGGATTTGGCAGGTGAGGGAAATTATTAGGAGACAGAAGGCCATCCTCACTAATAATGCTGCCCAAAGTAAAACTGTTACTTGGAGATGTGCTTCCACTTTGGAAAGGAAAAATCACTGTTGCATACCAGCAGAAGCCTCCTCAGTGCCCAAGACAATTAGAAATGAAGAACCATCCCAGACAATGATTTTATCAAAGTGTTTCCCAAATTTGTTCCAGTTTTGCAAACAACAGACCTCTAGGTTCAGTGGGGTGAGGGAGTACAAATCTAGTGCAATATATTTTGGGTGATATTTGCACTGATGCATATTAGTATAATTAAGTTTAAAAAGGAGGACATTTACGTAGGAGATAGGAAGATCTCAGGACAGCTTCTAAACAAATAAATTTCCTCCTTTCCAGGGCTAAATTCCTGTAAGAATATCAAAAAGTATGAGAAAGTACTGTATATCTGGCCTCAAGTGCTTCTTACATCTTTTCTCTCCTTTTCCAGCCTTGTGTTATTTAAAAGGAGACAGATAAGGATGATATATCAGCATCAATCTTTTTTCTTTCTGAAGTCTGCTGACCCTGTAGTTTGGGGTTTTTTTCTGTGGATTTCATTTGACTTCTATAGCGTAAGTACGCCCATTCACCATTTCTAATGACAGTCCCTAAGAACACTTATCTGGACAGCAATATTTGCATATAAAATACAGTTTCAGATACAAAAGACAAGAATTATTAAAAGCATTGCTTATGTTACACCCACAAATTTGTTAAGCATTTCAAAGATATAGAATAAGATAGCTCTCTGCTGGGAACAATGATTGAAGGTCTCCTCAGACATCCAGGCTGTATTACTCAGCGGAAATAATAGCAGAAATGGGTTTTCTATTTACTATTGTAAAGCAACCTTGTCTATAAACTCCTTATTGCTGCAAACCAAAGGTGTGTGTCTGGGGAGGGCAAGCTTTTCCCCTTGATGTTCCAGGACATGGAAATACAATCCTTTGTCAGACACAGATGTTTGCAATAGAAAACTTTCACTCCACTCTCTTCTGTTTTTAATCTGCTCATGACAGGAAACACAGATTCAAAATGAATGTAAAGAACACAGTCACTATAACTGATGATAATACAAAAGAACACGTAGGAAAGATTTCTTTTTCCCAACATATTATAGGGAGAAAAGGTTTACAGATTTCAGAAGATTCTAGGTGTTTTTATTTCTCAGTGGCTACCAATAGAGTGTTTTTCCATTAACTTCAGAGGGATATAGATCTCTGCAATGCTTTGATACTACCAACAGTTCCAGCATACAAGAGACAGTACAACTCTTCTTCATGCTCTCTGCCATATCTTCAGCACTTCCAAGCGACTACCCTGCTAAAGCTTCATTGAACAGACAGATGTATAAAAATGGCCAAAAGATTCTTCCATAGCATGTGTAAAATACCAAATGAAACAGGTAAGAGTAACTGATTCACCCTCTTCAGCCAGTCTTGCTGCTAACCTCTCGGCTCTCAAGAATTTTGAAGATGTGTTTTTAAACTACGCCAACCTACACATCTCAGGTGAAGTTCTTTATGTATGACGGTGTGAAGGGTTTGACTGGGCTCTTTCCTGTGCTGTTTGGTTGCCTGTTCAAACTTCTCCTCTCACTCTTGTTCTTCACATCACAACTTCCCTAGTCTCCCTCCTCTGCCTTCTCCACTTTGCCTAAATCGCCTTTCCTTGCTCTTTCATTCAAGTAGTACCTTGCTAATGACACCCTTCACTTGAAAAACAACAATATTTGCATGTCGATTTCTGCAAATTCATTTACCACTCTGTGTGTCATGCGCTCTTTGATCTGTGTTCACTATTTTTTAACTGTGAGCTATTTGGAGCAGGGGCTGTCATCTGGTATGTGCTTGAGCAATGCACAGCACAAAGGCATCCTATTTTAGACAATATCTGAGCAATTCTGTAGCAAACAATAAAAACAATTACAGTCATAATTACCCCTTCCACAAGCTACATTAAAATACATGATCACTCAGAAATTGAGAAATGACAGCATCAACCCTGTGATGTGATTTAATTAATTTCCCTCTCTTCTTCTGTATAAATATGATGACACTGTCTCTAGCTGTATCATGGTATATTATTTTTTCTGCAAAGAAGGTCTTGCTTCATTGAGTATTGTTGATTTTTTAAAATACTTTTTTAATCCAAAATGGTGTCCAAATCTTTCTTAACATACGATTTCCTGTCATAATCTCTTTCTTGAGTAGAAAGTTACTAGTTTCCTTCTACATTTTTCTTTGTTACTTTTATCAGAGGATGTGAATGATTCAAGAGTATTAGTGAAATTATTTTGACAATGCTGACTTGAATAGCTGTTACTCTATCTGAGAGACAGGAGATAAAGAACAAATAGATAAAGCATGAAACATTAATCTTACATGTTAAATTAACAGACATAGGCTCTAATATTTTAGGCTGTTTCATGGTTTTAGCATGTGGTACATTGGAAGCACAGTAAAAAAACCAGCTTTTAGCTAGGAGTGCACAGAATTTCTGATATTTTTTCAGGTGAGGAAAAAAAATATTTTAGCGCACATGATTTTTCACGGTGTCAAGGAATAAAGCCAGGTTTTCAAAATTTATTCAGCTTCTTGAACAATTCTTCCGTTTTACACTCTGCTGCCAAAACCTCAACAACTTCTAATCTCTATGGTAGGTGAGACAAGGAGGCTGTGCATAAAAACTCTCTACACATCCCTAACTGATCCCCAGAATCCTGTTCACATCACAGAATGTTACATGCTCCTATGTAAAGCACTGCCTCTTGAAGGCTTCATGAAAATAAAAGTTTTGTGGGCTGTATTCCAGCTACAGAGGTCTTCCTACCTGGAAAAAAAGAACCACAGACTTTCTGTTCTGCTTCTAGAACTTCCTGCATGTTCACTAATTACTTAATTGAGCGTGTGCCTAGTCTTAAATAATTTTACAGCTATTGTGTGTAGTTTTTTCCCTCACTTTGTGATATCCCTTTTCAAGCATGGAAACCCAAAGTGGACTTAGTATTTTCTGACGGGTACCCCAGCACTAAAAATTGACTATATGAGCAACATGACAGCATTAGCAAATAGATTTCCTTGTCCAACATGATCTCTAGATTTTTTGCAAAATCACCATGTCCCATGGGACACATGCTGATCTGAAAGATTTGGTTTAAAACTCTTGTTTCTAAGTCTACAGTCAGTTTGGTGGTATTAAAAACAGAAAATTGCACTGGTGATATTTTGACAGAGTTCTGGTTCACCAGAGTTTCCTAGTTTGGGCTCTGTAGCAAATTCCTCACATCTCAACAGTTGTGAATGGATTCATATTGTACATTGGAATAGTAAGGGTAGGGGGAAAGTGTCATGAGAAAGGTCAGAGGTGTTTTGGCAGCAGTGGGAGATTTCAGATGGCAATAAATATTAGCAGTGAATCCTTCTCTCCTAACTTGGCTATCTCTCAGGATGCCAGCCGTCTCATCTTCTCTGGGATTCTCAAGCCAACCTCTTCCTCATCTCACCTTCCTTACGCATTCACGCCACTCTCCCTCTCCGCCTGCACCAAGAACATCCCATGCTTATTCCTCTGCCCCCGCTAGATTTCTGTCATAGCCGTGGGCTCTTCTTGTGTTAAAGAGGTATTGCAAATATTGTATTGATTTTTTTTTTATTTAACTTAAATTTGGGTTAAATAAAGATGCAAAAGTAATAACACAAACTCAGTTCTGATTAAAGAAAAAAAATCCAACTTTAATTCAACTTTTTACTTCAGTTTCAATTTGATTTTAAAACATGCTTTGCTTTAATAGATTCCTATTATCTGTATTATCATGATTTTTTAGTGTTATTTACAAGTCTGTCAATATCTGTGTCAATGGCACATTTCGACACAAATTACTCACAATCTATTCCCAGATTACCAGCTGCAGTACTGAGCAGGAAAAAGCACAAGTCACCATAAAACTCTACTATAACAGATATTTTTGAAGATCCATCATCTAATCAGCCCTTAGCCATTTCATGTATGTTTATTAGACTACTCTGTGATACTAAGTCAAAGATATTACGAAAGTCTAAAAAGTATCACCTTTTCCTGTTCCATTTATTGACTCAAATTCTAATAACCTAGAAAACGAGCACTAATGCTTTTTAAGTAGTATTAACTATATTTTGTTCTTTAGGTTTTTACAGCTGAATTTTACATAGCTTTTTTCTTCATCATTTTGACTCAAACCAAAGTTCAACTCACTGATTTAGAACCACATTATAATATTTATTAGTTGCTGAGAGCTCTCTCCCTGGTAAACATACTGGAAAGGACTTTTCGTTTCAATTATTTGCAACCGAAAAACTGTCTTAACATTTTCTTATTAAATTATGTCAATTTTCTTCATAACTTTTTGAAGATAAGTTTATATTCGATTTGTCTCCAGCATTCCCTTCTTCACGGCATTAAAGACAGCTCTACCTGCCCCATTTAGTCTCCAAAAGAGAACAGTTCTAGTTGAGAGACAGGAGGTAGGGCAGCTGTCCATCCCTCCCACCATCAGGGGTATTGCCTGACGCTCCACTCAAATCACATCTTCAGACTCACATTACTGGAGCAGCCACAGGCTCTTGTCCAATCATTTTTTGGTCTTAGATCTGGAAAATCTCAAAAAAATATTACATTTTTCAGCTTCTTCCCTGATGTTTCCCACATCGAGCTTCACGTCATTTTTGCCTAGTTAAGTTCCCAAAAATGGCTGATACTTTTCTGCCAAAATGCTGAATAAAAATATCAGACAAAGATGAACGTCACACATAGAAGTTTTCAGCACAAATTATGAAAAATATTTATAGTGACGAAGCAAATGATGAAAAAAAATTATACGTACAATTTCTCAGTTTAAGTTCTTAAAAAATCAAAGTCGATTTTTACAATTTGTATTACAGCAGTGCCTGGGAAAGTAAATGAAGATTATGCTCTTATGTACTAAGCACTCTTCACACATGGTTTTAAAACATAAAAATTGTCAATGCATCAAAGTGAAAATAAATAAACAGTTATCTAAATTTACAGTGGGTTTAACTACTAAACCCAGATTTTAGAGATGGGAACATTCCATAATAACATCCTCAGTGACAGGGTTGGAGTGGGCTACTGGAAATAATCACTGGTCCAACGCGCAGTGCCACTGGTAACAGACCTACAATTGCACCTTCTTTCCTGATCGCTGGTTTGTTTTCCCAGAGCCCACAGTAGCAGATTCCCACACTCACTGTCCCAGATGTCTGCAGGGCTGCAGACGAGCTGTGGTTCACATCACCTGAACACCGATAACAAGCGTTTTGTGGCTTCCCAGCCTGGGGATTGAACGGGGGAGAAATGAGGAGAAATGGGAGAACTGGGAAATGAACTGGGGAGAAACCAGGCACCTTTCGCAGAGGAGCTGATAGAAAGGGTTGATGCACAACTTCTTCAGGAGCATGTCAAACCTCATTAGTAACTTCGGTGTTTCTTGCTTTGGTTGTGTCACCTGGTGCAATGGAAGAGACACGGCACAAAGACCGGATTTGGGGACACGCTGTGTCTGAGGTGCTGGACGAGAGCTGCTTCTGCCCCGGCTTTCGGGCAGAGCAGAGCAGACTGAGAGCAGAAAGCAGCTTTTCGGGGATTTCTGTGGGGGCTGACTTTAGTTAGTTTGACAGGACGGGCAGAGATGCGCATCTTCCAGCAGCGGCCACGCCGCGCATCTCTCCGTGGAAGAGCTGCTGTGGGCACGGCCAGGCGGCCGGAGCGCTGCAAGGACGGAGGAAGCCCCCGAGGGGACGCGCTGCTGAGAAGGGCGGATTCAAGGGCATCCCGCAGGTGAGGCAGGAACCGTGGAAAACGGGAAGCGATGCCCTTCACTCCCGGCAAGGGCCCGTGCCCACACCAGCGCCGCCCCTTCCCGGTAACCGCGCCCCGCCAGCGGCCGCTCCGGCAGCGCGCCTGCGCCCGCGGTGCTGCGGGACATGCGCGGACCCTGCCCGGCTCCTGCCCTGCTTCCCTCCCCCCCGCCTCTTCCGTCCNCTCCAGCCGCCCCTCAGGGAGCCGCGCTCCCCGCCCGTCATTCCTGCTTCCCGTCCCTCCCTTCGTTCCTGCTCCTCGTCCCTCCCGCTTCCCGGCTGGTTCTCGCTGGCTCCGCTCAGCCGTGGGGGCTTTGACTCCGCGGGGCGCTCGGGCAGCGGGAGAGAGGGAGGCCTGAGCCGGCAAGTGCCGGCGTCCTGGCGGTCGTTCGGGCGGTGAGGTACCGCTGGGCGTTGTGCGAGGTTTCAGCGTTGGTCTTTGCTTCTTCCCTTTCGGCTTTAAATGCACCTGCTGGCTGCAAACTCTTGTCTTCTCCAGCAGGAAAGGAAAAACATCAAACGGCAGGGGTGTCTGAATGGATGTATGTCAGCCCCTCCCCTTGGTACTCACATCACCTCAGTGGCGTGTAGTAGTGTTTAAATTTCTTTAACACGTTTGGGATTTTCATTGTAACCATCAGGAGCCTTCCCCCCTTTCATTCCCCCCCATTCTATTAGAAAATTGAAATAAAGCAAGAACTGATTGCACTGGTTGTATTTTGGAAGATAACCCTAAGCAATCAGCCAAGTCGGGCAGGTATATATTCAGTGACCTTGTGTTTGTAGGCAGCCTCCTTCATAAAGTTTTACATCTATGAATGGCTTGCCTTAGAAATCTAAATTTTTATGTAGTTTGTAGCCCCGTTTTTAAAATGAGTGGAAGAATTTGATGACGGTAATACTCATGTTGCATCATTTTAGAGGATGTTTCCCCTAGTTGGAGAATTGGCTTTTTCATGAAAATCTTCCTCTACACGTGTCATCCAAAACCTGAATGATATGGTATGTTTCAATAGTGGAACGCATTATTCAGAATGGGTACCGGGGTTGATGTGTCCCATATTACTTGTGAGAAGAAATAAATAGGGTAAGTAGAAGATCAAAGATACCTTTTAGTTTCTTGGTGTAGTCTGTATTGTCTGTGAATTTGCAGCAACTGAATTCTGTTACCCTCAGCCATGGAGTTGATATTCTGAGCACACCAAGCTATAACACACACTAATGCCCAAAAAGTTGGTGTATATAGTAGTGAATCTGGGTAAACTACACATTGCAAGACTATTTCAGAGCTAGGATTTTTAAAATTAAGAAATCAAGACATATTTCATTACGTTCTAAAACAGCTAATACCGTGCAGATGACCTTGATTCTGCCCTTTGTATTGAGGAGGTAGAGTGAAAGCAAAAGAGGAAGAACCTGTTATCCCTTATGAAACTTTGATAACTGATATTTTACATAGTAACTGTGTTCTTCCTACTAGTTGTTGGTGTGAGGCAGAAGTGAGGTTTCTTCTTATATTTTTTGTTTCAGAATTCATTTATGTAAAAGACTGCATTGAATTGTAACAATATAGAAGATCTAAAGAATCTCTATAATGGCATACTTGATAAACTTGTTGGGTGTTTCCATGTCTTGAGGTGCTTTGGTTTAATTTCACTTCCATGTGCCTAAATCTTCCTAGGTTTCTAACACTTAAAATTTGAACAGTTGCACTGTCCCTGTAAAATGTTGCCAAAGCAGGTCTCGCAAAGATACTTCAAACCGCTCATTATTTTTAGAACTCAAAAGTTCCTTGAAAAATATTGAAAGGATTTGAATATGCTGATCTTTCCTGATGCACATGGTGACTCTTTTGGCTCTGTTCAGTATCACAGCAGATGCCCTCCCCTGCTTTCATTCCTCCAGCAAAGAAATCTGGTTTTTCTTGCATAATAAAGAAATCTGCTCTGAGTGAACATGGCTGATGCTGTATTTTAATATTGACTCTGATGTGCATTTCTTTGCCACCTCTGAGCCACCTGTCAGGTCAAGATTACTTACCAGGTGCTTCGTCACGTGGTTGCTGTTGCCATGATGTCTTAAAGGTATGATAGGTCTGTGAATGTGCTTCCTTCCTGTTATTCTTTACATGTTTTCTTTAAAAAAAATTAAAAAAAGAAGCACAAAGTTAGTGTTGGTTCACAGATTCACAGAATATTCTGAGTTGGAAGGGACTCACAAGGATCATCCAGTCCAACTCTTAAGTAGAACCCCATACAGGGATTGAACACATGACCCTGGCGTTATTAGTACCGTGCTCTGACCACCTTTGTGTAGCTTCAGATCACCCACTTGCAAGTAACAGCAGTAATTTCCTCTCGTTTTAAATTTGTGAGTCCAGTGTGTTGTGGGATTTTGTCGCTTTTCTCTCTCACTTTAAGTGCCCTCTTAGGTCTCTCTGGAAAGAATTGTGCTGGAATCAAAGTGGTGTTCACAGTGTATCTTCAAAAGAATTGAGGGGAAAAAATGGCTTCCTTATTTATGCTGTTCCTGTTGCCAGACTGGACACGGGAGTGGTTCAGCTACTACGGTAGGCAGCTTGGAACAGATCATGTATTTTCTGCCTGCTGATGAGCAATATTCAAATTTCAAGCTGGAAAAATGTTTGCCTTCAAGCTTGAGCACTATGTCTACCGGCACCCTCTTAGTTCGGATGTTTAAGTGTTTGATAATGCAGTCATAGTCACTAGAAGATGTAATTTATGTGGTTTCAGCTTTGTTTCACTGTAGTGCACAGTTCATCACTATGCTGGATTTGCCATGCTGTGGAAGAGTTGCTCTGTACATTTTATTGTTCATGTTTCTAGCACACAACTAAAATTTGTAGGCATAATGTATGTGGTTAAGAAGAAAGTAATGTTTTGTTGGAGAGAGTAATTACATTTGGGGTATCTTGACTTTTAAGAGTTTATTTTCAAATTCCCTGGTTTACTGTTCTTCAGTGGTCTCTAAGCCAGGGTTATAGAAAGTCATTTCATCAAGTCTGTTTCTTTGATGAGACACTCTTAAAAATGGCAACTACAGGTACTCCGGGGAATTACTGATAAAATTATGAGAAATCCAACTATGGCATAACCTGTCAGTGGGAAATCTTAATCTAAGGTGAGTCAGTCAATTGTTGGTGTATATCCTGATAAAACATGGATTAGGTTTAGTCCTGGCAGCAAAGATGAAGTAGAAGGATGGCAAAGTCTTGCTTTTGATGGTCTCATGCATCACTAGATGGCTTTCCAGACACTCAGCTGGAAGAATACATTTAGATGTTATTTGCCTTCAAAAATTCAGGAGTCTTTGGCATCATTTTTCTTTTCTAGTATCAAAGTAGTTATCACTATTACAGTTACTGTAAGAATATTCTAATACTCATATTGCTTTTTTTCCTGAGAATATATTTGGAAGAAAACAAGACCTTCTCATTTTGCTGCCTTTTCTCCTACCCTGGTCTTTCCTCTTTGGTAGGAAAGCCTTGCCTGGCCTTCACACATGATCTATTACAGTGGCTGTATTATTGTTACTAAGCTGTACATTTTGATGTCCTACAACCTTCATCTCTTGTCAATTTGCGCAGGAGTGACGCATCAGAAAGTGGATCCCCTTTTAGCTTTATGTGGTACAGAACTGCATCTTACAGCCACAAGGGTTTCTATTTTTTAACACAAAATCCTTTCCTCTTTGGAAGGATTTGCTGTAGTGAAACTCAGGACACTGACTCTAGCACACACTGTTCAGGTCATACAAAGAGAAAATTGATTGGAGTCCTACCATTCCAAGGATGTTTTTTCCACCTTTTGGTGAGTGTTGAACAGAAAATATCTCTGGTGAGTGTTTAGTCAGGACCACTGCGAGTACAGGATCTTAAAATCCAAGGACTTTTAGCCAATATAGTGTTAATCTTTGCAGCTCGTTTAGGGATGTATCCATTTCTTTACCTGAGTGAGTATCTTTAAGAAAATACCCCAATATAGATCCCTGAGTGTAGTTTCTCTGGTTTGCTTTGCAGTTGGTGACCGAAGGTGGTGCTAAAATCAAGAGGCATTTGCTGCATCTTCCCCTGCTGTGGCAGCCTAATGAGTCTCACAGCCAGTTAGACTAATCTGGCATGCCTTACTCTTAGCAAATCCACATTTGCTGTTGTTTTCCTCTAGTTATCTTCTTGGGAATTGCAAAAGATGGGTTTGTTCACTGAGTATTGATGCTAAGCAGACTACCAACTAGACTGCTCCTCTTTTCCTCTATTTTTGAAGATGGGAATGCCATTTTTCCTTTTTTGGTCTTCTGATACTTTGCTGGGCCTCTGTGAACCTTGGTGATTCTGGCCACTATTGTCAATACTTTAAGAGGAGATCTTCAGATTGTTTGGGTCTGATGAAACTTGATTTACTCTTTTTGAGGAAGTATTGTTCCTTCTGTATTCAGGCCACCTGATCACTCCATTGTTACTGTGCTAATCATATTAATGACTGGTCATGTTTCATATTTTTTAACAAAGATGGCTGTGAAAAAGGCAGTTAGATAAAAATGGAAGGGTTGGTTTAGAGAAGACTATTAAAATGCTTTTTCCCAGGTTGCAAATTAAATCTTCAAAATTTTTAGCTATAGTTACCATATGGGCTCCAGAGAAAGGAAGTAACTGAAATTACCAGATCCTAATCCTTAAGGATTTCAAAGATTGTAGTTAAAACTACAGTGGGAGAGAGAGCTCAATTTTTAGTATCATTCAGATGTGTTATGAATGAAATGCGAACAATTTTAAAGCATCCATGTTCTCATCTTGAATTTGTTGCTGTCACATAGGGGTCACTTTGTTAACCATTAATGAAATGAGTCCCCAGGTGCATGTAATAAGCTGCACACATACACAGGTTACTGCAGTAGGTCAACTTCAGAATGCCTGTCCAGACAGTTGTGTGCTGAAATTGATGGATGAACAGGCAGATTTTTAAGTGCTTGCCCTGGATTTATGATTGTGACAGTCCCCTGTGTTGCATCTCTTTCTTCTGGAGAGCATGAAGATTGGAAGTAACAAAGTGCTTTTGACTGAGGAAAAAAGGTTGGAAATGCAAATACCTGTTAGGCAGCAAAGACCCCTGATGTTTCCTGGTATCCAATATGGGCTGGTTCGATATATTGTAATATACAGGAGCTTTAGGAAAGATCTAAGTGGTTTGAGAAAGTCTTTCCAGTTAAGGTAGCCTCTGTGTGGATTCATATGTAGAAAATGGTGCCTTTTTAAAAATTATTTCCAATTGTCCTGAATTTTAATATTTTTTACCATTGTTATTGGGAACAGATACTAAAAGTTATTTAGTTACCCAGATCCTTATAAAAACGATTGAATTCAGCAACCTATTCCAGCCTTTGGATTAAACCTCTAGTGTCTTCTATTTACGTTGGAATGGAAGTTTTTCCTAATCAGTCACTTGTTTTTATTCTAATCACTAAATAACTAACTAAATAAGTAAGTAAATAATAACTATATAATATTTCTAATCCTCTAAGGAAGCTGGCCTATCTTTCAGATAAAGCAGTGGAATAGTTCTTTGTGCAAGAATTAAATCTTTAGCTTTTGTATCATTTGTAGAGTTGAAGGCAAGTTAGTATACGAGGAGAATATACATTTCTTGGGTTTTCACTGGGTTTGAGAGAGCTCAGGTTTCCACACAGATAGATTTATTAGACTTCCAGTTGTAGAGAGACTTCTTGTAATCTGCCTTGCTTCATGCCTTGTCTCTGGTGGATTTTGACCACTGTTGTAGCTGCCCAGAGAGAGCCCCCACTGTAGACAGAAATGAAGGATCTTTGAGGCGTGAACGGGTCCTATTCATTTCTGTAATGGAGTTCTAACAATAAAATCTGGCAAACATAGATTGTTTTAGCAGGAAACAGCCCTTTATTCTGGCATCTTGGCAGGACTTGGGTAGAGTCCCACCATTCTTTCCCCCTCTGGCCCTTGCTTTCAGTGTCTTGACTAAGCCTGTTTTTTCTCTTGAGGGACTTCTGTTTTTATTAACATGTTTTTGTACAGCGAGTTTAATGAAAAATACTTCTCTGGCCATCGTGGATGTTGAAGTTTTGTGTGAATTTCTCCAGTGCATATGCTAAACAAGCATTGGGAGTCAGTCTGTAGCAGATCACCTCTGTCTCTAGACAGCAGGCTGGGGTCCCGTTTTAATGCTGTTTCATTGGCAGATAGAATTTCCATTTACTAATACAGCAAGTGCTATTCTAGACACTCAACAATTACTTTTTCCATGACACAAGTTGTGGTTTATGCTGCGACTCTAGGGTTAGATGAACAAACATTTTGTGGAATTGACTCAAATTGCAGCAGGATCAGAAGTTTAAGTGAAGAAAACCCCCAAACATTAAGTCAGTTAAGTCACCTTAGATCATATATTTTTGGAGTTTTGCTATGTTTGTAATCAGTGAATTGAAATTGTTGTCCCTTTGATTATTTGAGCCCTTGACTAACAGTATCATTCTTGGAGTCCCCATCTCAGACAAATCGAATAGCAGATTTTATAATTTTCTGCTGTCAGGCAAATCTATGTATCCACTGGACAGGATTAAATGTATTTTTGCCCCCAGAGATAGATAGCCACCTTGAGAATGCACTGAAGTTCTCACTGCATGGGAGAGGAAACAGATAGATACTTGTGTATGTGTATACACACACAATGAAATGTATATATACTTACTTTCTCATTTCCCTCATTCTTGTGCTGAAATGTGATGATTGCTACTAGAAATGAAATGTCTGCTTTTACTTTTAGCTTCAAGTTCTTTGGGTTATGCTAGGGCCTGCATCTGCTCCTTGGAGCTGGCCAAAGCAATAGAGTGGTGAAGTTGACCCAGTTGCTTCAGTGACGTCTACACAATAACTGAATGAAAAGTGAGTGTTGTGTGAAGTTTAAAAATAGGGGTTTCCTCAGTTTTCATGGTGTTGCACGCAGCTCATGTTATAAACTACTGCAAGGATGTTATGTTTGTAACAGGCAGATAAAACCCTGCTATGCGTCATTTGTATTTAGATGGCACTTTCATAACTGTTCAGACTAGGAATTTCTTTTTGTTTAGACTACCTGTGTTGTTTATGGATAAGTGTTTGGAGCCTTGCAGTACAGATTAGAAGGTGAATTAAATGCTTCTTATTGGTATTTCAAAGTGTGGTAAGCCCATCTCCTTCACTTATGTAGATGGGTGTCAATATTTACATTCCTGTACAGAAAGATCCTAGAGTTGGATAGTGCTAAATTTCCATTTTTGGAGCTCAGAGATTCTGTAAGATTCTTCCATTTCCCAGAAGTATTCAGAAGCTGAAAGGAGATGAAATTTTGTACATTCTCCCATTCTAACTGATGGAGCATGTGTTGTTCTGAATCCCATCGTTGTTTCTGATCACATACACTCAATGTCAGTCAAATATTGTATATTGGTCTGCATAGTGTCGTCCTCACAGTCTGGCTAACCTGTTAATCTCATTTGAAGGTTGTTAGGCAGCATTAAGAAAGAAAACGAATTGCAAATATCTTCACAACTTCCTAGTCTCACCATCATCTTTTTCCTTTTGCCAGGTGCATAGTTCTGACTTTGAAATCTGGACATGATAGCTGTACCTTGGGAAAGATATAGCAGCATTTCCATGTTAATAAAAGACTCCAGGCTTCCTGATGATCTCACCAAAGATTCACATAGCAGCTATTTTTGTCATTTGCTTTCACACTTGTGGATGCTCCAATACCCCTGTCCTTTGGCAGTGAGATTTCTAAATGGCCTGTTTTGTCTTTATCCGACAGTTGGGAGCAGTTCTTTTCAGGGATTCTGCCTTCATCCTACGTCTCATGGGCGTTCACTTCTCTGCTTACCAGCATTGCTTTTTGCCCAAAAAACAGCAAAGAAATACAGGGAGGTACAAACTTTTAACAACAGAACCACGTTACGCTATCCTTCCTAAATATAATCTTTTTATAGCCACATCAAAGTTTCTTTCAAAGGTGTTCTTTGACTTCTTCTTGAATTGGGTTATCCATTTGCAAATATTTTTCTTGAAATCACATACTTGCAAAGATGAGGAAAGACTTTACTTAATAGGCATCCATAGGGTGCTTTCCGTTTGCATGGAAGAACAAAACAGTTTCAAACATTTCAAAGCCTCTTTGTTGCTTATGTAAAGGGAATGAGGGGTCCAGCCCTCTGAATTCCTGACCGGATCTCATTTTGCATCTCTGCTGGCAACAAATTAGCCCATGTAATTTGTGCAGTCGAGTTCACATTCTGCTCTTCATGCACTTCCACTGGAGTGTTTTGTTGGGTATTTTTTTTACGATATCTACATTTTAGATCTTTGCAGAGTTAAAGCAACGTCAGTACTCTGACTCTTGTTCATCAAGCATTAAGCCAGGTCACAACAGCCAGAGGTGCTGTCACTCCCTCCAGAGGGACATTTTCACAGTTGGCCATGCAACTTTGTAAGTCTCCAGTATTCAGAATACTTGCCAGTACCCAAAGAAAATGGAGTATTGCCCATCTCTGGGATACCAACAGTAAAAACACTTGGCTTTTTTTATGCTGATATACTCCACAGGGTACATCCAAACTGAGAGTTGGTGATTTTCCTGGCTTCCTGTGGGCCAGTTTGAATAATACGGGTAAGTTAGCAAGGACCGTCTCCTCTTTAGGACAAGCAAAGCAGTGAGTGTCACACACGAACTAGGGAACATTTCATTTGGTGTTTCTGGGCTCAAGGTGTCTAATAAGCAAGTCATAGTTTGCTGTCACCGTTCTCATCTCACTTGGCTACATCCTCTTGACCTGAGCACAAATGCACACTTGTGTTTGTCCCCCTCATCCATTGCTCATCTGTTGTTTGTCCTTTCTGTGGAAACAGCCCAGCCTCGTGATTTCAGGACCAGTCTGCACTGATAACAACAGTTTAAATATAGTCTGTGAGTATTGTCTAGCTCCAGAAAAAGGTTTTTAAAATTCTCCAGAAGTCCCTGATACAAGTGTGATTATTGTGTCTAAAATGTTTAAATTCGTAGAATTCTCTCCAGCATAGACAAGGAGGACCAGCTGTAGCATTTTCTTTGTGCATGTGTGTATCATTAGGGAATTTACTGAGAGTTCCACCTTCTAAGGCCTCTCAACATCCATCAGGTGGTTTTAAAACTTTCCTATTCACCTGAGATGAATTTCATGCTGTGACCACAAGGTGAAAGTTTTTGAACAGCTGTGTTAATTTTGGCCCCATGTGAAATGAAGCCAACTTTTCCTTGCTACAGGAAATTGCCAAATAAAATAATGGAGAGGAAATGAACTACTCTTTGAGTTTCTAGGACAATATTCTGAAGAAACATAGTAATTCCAAACAAAAAGTATTTTTTAAAAAACATCCCTCTAGATGTAAGTTGATATTCTTTGTTTATATCCCATAGAGCAATCTTAGTAGCGAGCTGACTCCTCACTTGAAGAAAATATATAAAAAATACAATAAAATCTCTTTCAGCTAGAGGTCAGAGAAAGAGCAAGAGCAATCAGATGGTTTTAAGGGATTTGGATACTACTGTGATCAAAAACATGAAACTTCTCTAATTTCTCCATGAGGGAAGTATTTAGTTGTGTTGGCATTCTTTAGCCTTCTGTTTTGTTTTGCTTCAAGATTGTGAAAGTTTTCGTACTTAGAATAGTGTAATATATTAAAATCACAGCAACCTTTCATATATCAAATCATCTATATTTATAGTTCAGAAATATATTACACTTTTCACTGCATTTTGACAGTTCCACATGTCTCTTGTAGCAAAATAAATGCTAATTGTTCACTTGTTGCTATCACATTTATTCTGTTGAGCAATGTACATTTCTAGACGTGGGCATGTACCAGTTTACAGGTATTAAATGTTAACTTGTATTTCCCATCTTTCAACAACAGGGAATGGTTTTTCAAAGCTTGTCAGTGTTCAGCTGCTGCCAGTGAAAAGGCCTCAATTCTTGTGTTTTTGTTGAATGCGGCTAGAAGGGCTTGAATCTTGAAATGCCATGAGATCTAATCTATCTAAATAGAATTCTGATTCATTTTCCATCCTCTTTGGTCATCTCACTTTGACTTTAATCATGCCTATGTGAGATTGTGGGCTCAGAGGACTAGAACAGACCCTGTTTGGGCTGAGCTGGTGTTTCTCCTGGCTCAAAATAAAAATTAGGTGCTCTTACATCTTTATCAACACATCACTTTTTTTTTTTTTTTTTTTTTTTTTAAATAAAGAACCTCTCTAAGCACTCTTCTGAAATGCTTTGTTTTTCTTGCTCTTGGAAACTTTTCTTTACACCTGATCTGAATCTTTCTTACTTTATCTTAAGCTCATTGTTTAACACCTTTTACTTTCAGTCTTTCTTCCACTGGACTAAAAACACTTTGGGCTTCCCTCTGTAGTTTTTTTATTTCAGGTCACTCATTGGACTTGGTTGAACTTCTATGGCCTCTTTCTACCACTCTTTTGAGATAGAGGACCTAAACCTGTCCAACTTCTGCAGCTTGAGGCCATCCTCATCCTGAGTAAGATGAGCAAAT
Source organism: Melanocharis versteri (assembly GCA_013397845.1). NCBI lineage: Eukaryota > Metazoa > Chordata > Aves > Passeriformes > Melanocharitidae > Melanocharis > Melanocharis versteri. The sequence goes on along the minus strand of VZTG01006172.1, from coordinate 660,488 downwards.
TGTTTTCCGTCTCCTGGATTTTCATCCTGTTCATATATTCCCGTGCAATTTTTGGTGTAGTTTATAAATGTGGTGGTTTTGCAGCTGCATGATATTGATTCATACTCACCTTTTAAAATATTACAAACCCCAGACGCTGCTCTGTAGTTGTTGCCCATATAGCTGTTCTCCTTCCTGTCTTTGTGTGGTTGAGTAGACTTTTCTGTATAAATCTGTGTACTTTTGCCTGGTAAATAGCATTCCTGTTTTTCAGACCATTTCTTTGCTTTGTCAAGACTATTTTGAGCCCTTATCATCCTTCCAACTTTGTTTTGTCTGCAGATTTAATGAATACTCCATTTCATCATCCAGATTACTAATGGAGATATGAAAACGTCAAATAATACTGGACCCAGGACAAAACCCTGCAAAACTGTATTTGATATATCTTTCCCCACCCACTGTAAGCCATCAATAAGTGCTGTTTTCAGGATATTTTTTCTCTCCAGTTTCACCCCCAGCATATAATATTGTATTTGAGGTGCTATTTCTCTAGCTTGTTGGAAACTGAGATAGTATTGGAACTTAATGAAAATCAGGATATAAGCTTTAGTACTACTTCTCCATTGTAGCATCTCTTGTGCTATGGGAGGCTATCAGAGTTCTTGAGAGGCACTAGTTCTTGAGAAGTACTGCTGTCTGCTGTTATTTCTGTAATTTCTTCGAAGTTCATTATTTGTTCCTGTATTTTTCCAGGAGCTGAAGTTGAGCTGACTGATAGAGTAACTCTGTGAGGTCACAGAGTGGAGCACGGGGTTCTCTGTGAGCTCCCTGGCCTGGTGCTTCCATGCCAGTGTGCTTTGTGAGGCTGCATCTGGATCAGAAGGAAAGCAGACCTCATGGGTGCTTTGGGGAGCTGTTTCCGGGAGGCATCTGTGCCTGTAAACTTTAGCTGTTGCTGGTTCAGCCACATTGTTTGATGAACAGTAATCTACTTTTTGTATGGATTTGTATCTTAGGGGTGTTCTGCACAGGGTAACAAAGGTTGTCTTGCTTCTCCCTCTCCTTTTCCCTGGTGCCACCTCTTCCAGGCAATGCCTGCAGTACTGGGGCTGTCAAATTTTCATCTTTTGGGCATTGAGTGCATCATCTGATGGTTTTGGATGCAGCGTGTACTGATCTGACCTTGCCTTCCTGCCTTGCCTGTCTGGCCAGAGTGTTCCTGCTGATAGTTGACGAGGCTCAGCTCCTGGCTGCAGCTTCCTGTCAGTGAGGCACTAATTACCTTCCTTATGTGGTAATTGTTAAAAAGTATTGTTATTAATTCCTTTAGCCTTTCACCTGCCCTGAGTGAAATGGACTGATAAGACCTGCAGTTAATGTCTATGGTTAGACAGTTTGACTTGAGAAACTTTGTTGCCCCAGCTTGAAAAAGGCAAGGAGATGGTTTGAGAATCGTTAATCAGGGTTAAGGCTGCATCAGGCAGCATCTGAGGCCATTATTGCAGTTCTGTGCACACCTTTGAAACCCAGGAGGTGCAGAAGTAGTGCGTGTTTCACTGGGCACTGGACCTGCTCTGCAGCTGGGTTATGGCTCAGCTTTGAGCAGGAGCTCTAACATGCTGTCCTTTCAGTTGATGTGGAGAACTCTGAGGAGCACAGCGCAAAAAAGAAAGACCATCAGGCTGTGTTCTTGCTGAGGAAGACATTGTGGTTTAGGGTAAGATCGGTGACCACTGTTGGCTCCATGCAGACCCCGTGCTTGGTTCCTTCACCAGCTGTGCACAGATGTTAGCACAGGGTCTTGTCCTAGGCTTCTGCAAGAGACCTGGAGCCAGCTCTTCGGAGCCAGGAGGCTGCTGGCTGCCTCCAGGTCCCTAACCAGAGGTGGTATCCCCTGTTCCACTCAGCACGGGAGGGAAGGGTCCATGGCTGCCTCAGGTCCAGAGGAACCTTGTGGTGTGTGGCGGCAGGAGCTGTGGCAGCCTGCTGTAGATAATGCTCGTGTCTGTCAGTGCAGCTGTCGTTAGCACCCCGAGTGGCGCGTGGGGCTCATAAAGCAAATGAGAGAATCCACTTGTGGGATGCAGCGAGCCACATGAAAGGAGCCATTTGCTGAGTCATCCGTACCAAGGCAGCGTGAGAGGGCAGCCTAACCCAGCCGCAGTTACGCTGACTTCTTTCGCTAGCCCTAGAGGACAGAGTTAAATTTATAGGGTGGGGTTAGTATGTGCTGTAAATGTTCTCCTTTAAATGTGTTTCTCATTTGAAATATAAATATTAAAGTCCTACTGAAGTTTAAATTTGAGTGCATTTGACATTCAAGAAAGGGATACTAGGCGGTACTGTTTAAATCTTAATTTAGTTCAATTTCTGGGCAATGGGTTAATCTTTTCTCAGAAGCTATTTATCTGAAAACTTGCTCTGGTATAAATATGTTTCTTTCTAATTTAATGTTAGATCTTTAGTCTCTCATTTTAAGAATTAAACATGTTGAAATAGCATTTGTACCAGATGAATTTGACATATTGAATTATCAGATCAAAATAAACATGTTTAAAAGTTTCTGCAGCAAGTTTGCAGAGAAGTAATTGCATCAAAAACAATAAATGAAGCAAAGTATGTAGTACATACACTGCTCCTAGGTTTCCCTTTTCCTTTGTTTTTTTTTCTTTCTCTAACAGCATTAATACTTAAATTGTCCCAATTAGGCTTTAAAATTTATGCTTTAGCTAGTAAAATCTGACTCATCTGGCTTCCCTTCATTTTCCTGCTTAATAACTGTCTCAAGGCAGGTTTTGCTAAGCCAGTGTTAACAGACGAGCATATTATTTTAGCAACCAGAGCTTTGAAGTTGCAAAGTATTAATAAGGGAAATAAAAAAAATGTAGACAGATGCAAAAGATGCAGTAGTTGGTGACTTTTGTCAGCCAAAGAATTTCTTTTGTCTCTGAGGTTGGAGCAAGTTTTTTGTTGTGTTGTTTTGGTTTTATTTTTCTTCTCTTTTTGATCCCTGTTGAGAGGATCTTCATGTTTGAAATCTCAAATTTTCCAGTTTTTGTGTTTTAGGCATGTCTGTGTTTGCTTATGCTGCTCTTTCTTCCCTTTGACTTCCACATTTTCTTTTCCTCTGGCAAATTTGAACTTGCTTCAGCTTGGGACAGCTGGGGCCAAATGAATCCCCATGAATAAAATTATAACAAGAAGAGCGAAGTCTGTGAAGGATCCTTTGCCGTTTCCTGAGTCGTTGCCGTCTCATTAATCAGCGCTGGTGCTGTGGAGGCTTGTGGTGTGTTATGTCGCCAGCACAGCAGCTCCTCCGTCCCTTTCCCCCACCCCCTGCGTGCCTACACAGTGGGGAAAACTAGAGAGGGAAGCCATCAATCTTCCCTGTCCTACATGTCAGCAGTGATTCTCCTGTCGACTTCCTGCTCTCTCTGTCGTGCCCACCACCTGTGTTTAGAATTAGCGCTGATGCTGCGGATCTCACTTGGCTCTTCACCTGTTCTGCCCCGGCTAAATGGCTGTTAAAATAAAGCAGAGCAGCTAAATGCTATAGCATGTGAATAGTAACCACCGCTGTGGCTTGGGGGCTGATTTCTGGTGCAGCTGCTCTTGTAATACTGGCATAATTTTCTGTAATATTGTGGGGTTTGGGTCTAAAATCCCTTGCTTTTGTTTCAGCCCAGGGTGAGCTTGTGAGTCAGTCTTTTTTAAATTATTTTTATTTAGAAATTAAAATATTTATAAGATATATTATAGATTGAGGCGTAAGTAGCCGAACCCATCAGTTCAGTTGCTGGGATAGGATCATGAACAAAGTCCAAAGAAACTTGTTAGTCCAAAGCTTTGTCCTTACCTTCAGTCACTCTAAGGATATAATTAGCAAAAGCCTCCTTGGAATTTGATTTTGAAGATGTGTCTGTCTCTCCCACGACTGGGTAGATTGAGAAGCTGACAGGCACCGCCTCTGTACTTCTAGGGCAGGATTAATGTGATCATTTAATGGTTTGTTGTGTTAAACAATAAGTTTTTAATTAACTCTAACCAGCCACATTTTTATATATACTTTTATGTAATTTTATAACATGCCTATGCCAAAATAAAAGGAGAAAATAATCCTGAGAATTTTTTGCTACTGGCAGCTTTCTCCTACCTCCTTGAATGGGTGCTACGTTTCTCTGTTTTTAAAACCCGAAAGAGATGAAAGCATAGGCATAAGGTTTCCTTATAATTGTAGCTTGTCTGCTGTAATTTCAAGTGTGTGATGGCAATATTTATGTGGAGTTGTAAAGAAGAGAGATTCTGAAAACTTAAGTCTTGTGAATGCTTTCACTTGATTTTATTTCTGTAACTCTTTGTAAAGGGGGAACTGTTTTATGACTGATTTTACTACATACTTGAGAAGCAGTTTTCTCTTGACTGTACCAGGCAAATACGTGTAATCAACAGGTTAATTCTTGTGTTCAGCATTCATAGAATTCATAAAGCTAACATGAAATGTGTAACCAGGATACCAAGAATTGGCTGTAATATGGGATGCTTGGATCTGCATGGATCTTCTCCTTTATCAGCTTCGGTGTATCTTCCAGTTCTGGCACATCTATCTCGTGAGAGGGAGCGATCGTGGTTTCGACTGCGGAATTGAGGTCTTGACAGTTGTAGGTCTCCTTCCTACCAGTATGGCATACAGGGAAAAGCTCTGCTTTGGTCCAAGAGAGCAGTATTGGATTTTTGGAAGCTGTCATCTTTCATCTTCTGCATTGAAAATGGATATGGCCATGCTGCAGGATGGCAGGACCCAACTTTAGCCATCCTACTCTGGGATAAGAATGTAATGCTTATTCCTGATTATATGAGAACAGTGGGATGTTGATATTTTTTCAGTGTAAGGAGTGGCAGTTGTTTGTCTCATCACAAAAGGGAGGTTAGGTAAGAGAACACCTGAATCTTAATGGGTTTGGGGCCAAGCTTCATTCGGTAATGCGGCTGAGAAATGCACTGTGGTGTTTAGAATTGCCATGCAGAGGTTTTGTAGAGAGAAAACAAATAGTAGATGTTAAGCCATCTGTCAGACCCTGCACTCTTAAGAGGAGTGAGGATTAACGTGCAGCACTGCTGGTGTAGGTGCACACACCACACAGAGTTAAACACACGAACAGCAGGCTCACACTGTGCTTACTACAGATGTCTGAATGAGTGAGTGCCTGTGGGCTGGAGCTGCATGTCTTGTGGCTTTCACTCTGCTCCATTGGGAAGTCTTCACTGCTTTTGTTTTTATCCTTTTCCAACTCCAGTGCTTTGGAGCACACAGCTCCCATCCCCTGACCTAACAACTCCATTGAAGTGCATTCCAGCCCCATGATTTCATGGTACCAGGCAGAAGTCCCCTGCCACGCTGCTATGCTGCCCGCTGCTTCTCACGGAGTGAACAAACAGGGAACATAAACTCTCTCCAAAGGAGCAATGTTCTCTGTATATTTTTAGTGCGAGAAATCCAAGATTCATTTGAGGGTGTTTTGTGTGGGCTTTTTTTAATATAGACTTCTGCTAACACAATGGAATATTTCATGCCACCCTATTTGCTGTAACTTCTCGTGCTTTATGTTGTTAAATGGAATCAAAGGAGTTAAAGATGAAAGACTTCTAGTCAACTGGTCCCTCAGCTGGGAGCCAGTATGGGTTTGTTCTTTGTAATGGATTTACTAATGCTTTACTCAGGTTCAGCCTAGCTCAGTTTTCATTATTGGATTTACTTATTTCTGTGAATTCTGTAATTCAGGTTAAGTAATTGCTGAGCTAAGACTGAATATAATACTGCTACTGTTTGTTTCTAATGTTTAACTTGTTATTTATTGCCCTTATACTGAACAAACCTTTGTAAGTATTTGTTTACCATTTGAACATACAAAGCACCATTAAAGATGTCATGCTTGCCTTCACAGGTATTCTCTTTAATGCATAGAGAACTCGGTTCTTTCTTTACATGAAACTGTGTCCATTTTACATTGTACATTGTGTGTTTTCTTTTCAACATGTAGTGTGTCACCAGATGCTAACCTATGTAGTATTACAACAAACCTACCTTTCATTAGCTCATTGCTAGCCTTTGAATATTTGGAGTTAGGACAGTATTTGTACATACAGTTTATGCTGAGACACTGATGTCTTGTATTTTCTTGGTAAAAGACATTCTCAAACTGCCTATTTAAATGTCACTATTGCATTTTTATGTATTGAATGTATTATACTCACATTAAGGGACACAATTTTGCCCATACATCCAATATGGTCCTAGTAACATAATCTACGAACTGGACAGTGATCCGAGAAGTTGAAAATGCAGATAATGAACATGTTATGGGCAACATAGGAAGCAAGGACTGCAGCTGCAAGGGAACGGAGTCTGCCTGACTTGGAGACCAGCAAAGTCTCTAGACAGAGCTGTTGTCCACAGGCTCAGGGTGTCAGCACTTTTTGGGTCAAGGTATATTGGCACATGAGCTGATCTGTGCTGACTGCACAGAAATTCCTGCCTTCTGGTATAACACATGCTTTCCCCAGGGGGTAGAGATGCTTCTGCACTGAAGTAGCACCAGCTTCAGGGTCCCAGGGAAAAGAAGCAGTACCATCAGGAGATATTTCAGGTGATGCTGTCTTTTACTAGACTGAAGTTGGAAGATGTGCAAGTTTCTGCACTATGCTTTAACTTGGTCATCCTGACATACTTTGATTGATGTGGGTCCATAGAGGATTTCTGGCACATGGTAAAGTTTCTTAGCTTTTATAACTGCGCAGGTAGAAAACGTATTTTATATAAAGTCACTGGAGTTAAGGCAGTAATAGCTTAATTAGTAATAATAGTAATAACCTTAACATGACATTCTCTGTGCCTTCTTACTGTCTTGATCTACAGTAGAATCTGTATATCAAGAGCTGCATGTAAGAGCTCTTTGGGGAAGCAAAGGGTGCAAAGCGCAAGTGGAGGAAGAAGAGAATCCAGGAGGGATGAAATTGTCTGATAAGGAATTGGAGAATAGGGCTGTAAGAAGTATGGCCTGTGAAGAAGAGGCATAAAAAACAGGCATAAAAATGGGCGCTAGAAAGCAAGCAGTGCTGTAGGGAGAAGTAATTGTGGGAAGGAGCTTCAGGATTTGAACTTAGCGAGGGGAGACATGGACATGAGAAAAGGTTATGTGCTCTAACAAACAACCAGCTGTTCTGGGATCCCTGTAGGGGTAGAACACCATGTTAGTGGTCAGCTATTTTCTTCCTGACTTCTTATTGTCATGGTTAAGGAACATAGGAAGCAAAAGACAAATGTTATGCCTGTAAAGTACCTGTTGCGTTGCCCAGCAGCTGCTCTAGGCCTGTAGTAATAGAAGTACAGCTCTGAAGTCTGGTGAATCCCAAGTTTCTATAAGGCTTCATCTCATTTATACACGTTGGAATGTTGGATGCCTCCTTCTGTAGGAGAGTACCTGGCCCTTCTCAGTGTTAACAGGAAGCTGGCTGCAGTCCTAGGCCAGGTAGTAGCTTAGTGGGAGGTGAGTGGATTCTGTGAGTGGTGAGAAATGCTCTGATGTAGGTTCCTAGGAAAACAAGGAATCAAATGCCAAGCAAGAGGTTGAGTATCCTAACGCCATTTTTGTGTAATGGAGTAAAGAGGCACGTGGGTGGTCGAGGACTGGAGCACAAGGACTGGAATTGCTGTTGGAAGAAGTGGTGTGCTTTTCATTGCTTCAAGTGACTACCTTGAAGCTCCTGTGCTGGAGGCTCTCCAAGAGCATTTAGAAACTGACTCAAGAATGTACTAGAAGTCAAGAAGATATTTGGGATGGGGTGGAGGGGTTGCCATCAAGACTTAAATGTGTAGGCATTTATGTGAGCGGGAGAAATTAGCATGACAGCTCCTCCAAAGCTGCTTGTGTCTGTCAGGACAAACACTTAAACGTTGGGTAAGGAAATTGTTTTGATCTGAAAAACAAGCTTACTTTAAAAGAAAAGAGAATTTTTCAGCAAATTTAGAAAGAAATAGTCTAGGCTTTTCTGAACTATAGATCATGCTTTAAAAAGAAAGAAGTCCTGTTCCTCTTGGAAACACTTTCTCATTAATTTTTCTTAAGTCTGAGTCAAAAGGAATTAAGTCAATTTGAAGCCCTTTTTTTAATAGTTAAAAATAATGGTACTTGGCCTTGACTTTTACTGCCATTTTGTGTGTTTTAATGGTTGTATGAATTTTTTTCTCCCACACGCATTTGTAAGAGATTCACAGAAAAGAAAACAGACTACATCAGTAAATAAATTCTTCCTGCTAAGTTATAGATGTTGCTCATAAAAGTTAGCAGGAAAAAAATCGTGCAGCCACAGGCATAATGAAGTTGATGATCCTGCCACACAGCTGGGTCTGAGGATTTGTACTGTACAGCTTACTGAGGTGGGGGGGGACCCTCATTTCTAAGTTGAGCGGTCTTGCATGCTCTTGCAACTTGGCATGTAACAAGCATTTTCACATAAAACATTGCTGAGCTACTTCTGAATATGGTGGAATTCTTTGGGAAGGTCGGGGAGGTAATTGATCATATTCTGACAGCTTGGGGCTCTGAGAAAATGGTCAGATGGAGGGCTGGGATGCAGGAAAACAAACTTTCTAAGATGGTAACTGTCACTTAGCCAAGCTATACATGTTTCAAGCTTTTTAATCCTTGCTCACAACCTCAAATTCTTAGTCTTTTTTTGTTTCTTCTGTTTCTCTGTGAACTCTTTTCCGATGTTGACATTTTACTGGTCCTGATGCATGGATGGTATTCCAGGTGTGATCTTGAGCTATAGCTGAATTTCTTTGTAGAGCTCTTTTAGAAATTCTATTGCTGCCAAAACGGGTAGTTTCAGAACTTTGATGATCTCTTTCTTTATTCTTTGACCTTTAGGTCAAGAAGTAGGTTTCTTTCAGGAACTGTTTGAAATGTTCTTTGCAGCTAGAAAAATAAGACTTCAATGTTCATGGGAGTTAAGATGGCAATCTACTGGGACATTGCATGAGTTTACAACAAAAATGTTTGAATTTCTCTACACTGTGACCCTAAGTTCCTATATCAGGGTGGATATAGAAACTGAAGTGTGGATATAGAAAGTAAAGAGAAACATACAGGTTTGGTGCAAAAGAAGATGAAAGATTCTATCACTTGGTTTCTGAGACCAACTTTTTGCCAGTCTTGTTTACAGCTGTATTTTTTTGCATGTGGAGTCTGACAGCTTAAAATTATGGTAGTTGTCAGTCTCTCTGCAGTAAGAGAGAGTATTTTAACTTACTGCAATTATCAGTTTTGAGGTCATTAATACACTGACAGGAGGAGAGAAGAGACAGGCATAAATGAGGCGTTTTTAATGACTTTATAAAGGAATCTGTCACAAAAAAAAAAGGTGTGTGTTAATTTTGCTGATGCTTTGTCACAGAATGTGGTTGTGGATCGGATTTTCTCTGGTATCCAGCCGACTGGGACCCCTCATCTGGGTAACTACCTTGGAGCCATTCAGAACTGGGTGAATCTGCAGGAAAAGTGCAGCTCAGTGCTCTATAGCATTATGGACATGCACTCTCTCACCATGCCCAAGGAGCCAGCTGTCCTGCGCCAGAACATCCTGGACACCACTGCTGCCATCCTTGCCTGTGGGATTGACCCAAACAAGTGTTTCCTGTTCCGGCAGTCACTGGTGAGTGCTCCTATTGTGTTGGGTTTGTTTCTGATTAAGTGGCTTTCCTTCCATCTTAATGAGTGTAGCATTGCTGAACTCCTTTATCATCTTTGTGTTGGTGGTCCTAGAAAATGTTAGCAGTGTCAGATTTTAAACTTATCCCTTGCTGCAGTTTTGAAATTCTGAAGGCTGAAACCATGACTGAGAGGCGCATTTAGGGATAAATGCACTGTAAATTTCTGAAGCAGAACTAGGAGTTTGTGCAGGTTATGAGTAAAATACTTCAACGTCCTCTTAGAAGACCACTAATTTGTCTCTGTAAGTCTTTCTTTAGTCGCAAAAGGTTAACTCATAAATGCATAAATGTGGTCTGTGTTACCATAAAGGTAAGGAAAACATGTTTCTAGGGTTTTGTATCAGCTCTTGCCACTTACTCTGCCAGCTGCAGAGTAATCACAAAATAACAGGTGATTAACAGAGTAAGTTTTGTATCAGTTCCACCACGATTGTCAGGGGGTTACATCTTCTCTGGGACTTATTTTCCCTTCTTTGCTGTAACCTCCTTTTCATATGATCTGATTTTTCCGTCTGATCTGATCTGATAATTCCTGTGTAAACCATGTGCTTCTCTTGACTACCCCAAGGGGTACTGGGCTTGCCTTCCCACTTGCCATATAGCTATCACATGTTATATTTTCCGGGAACACAACTTAGTTTCTTGCTCAATGAACTTTTTGTTACTGACTCTAAACTGGCAAACTTCTGGAATTTCCCACAGAGACAGATGTGTCGTAGCTTCTGCTCTTGTGAAGACACCCATAAGTGGGTGTCCACCTTGCGACAGAGCTGCAAAGGTGATGTGCACACAGGATCTGAATTTTATCAGTGCAAGATGAAATGGTATTGCATTCTCCCTTTCAACACGATTCTTTACAGGCACAGTTTGCTGGGGTTGTTAAACTGCAAATGGCAATCACAGCTCTATATCCCTGGTGAATAATGAATTGATGAAGACAGATATATTCCTGCTTCACTTTTCCTCTGTATTAAAAAACCAGTCTAAATAAATGAGCTCAGAATTCTAGGGGAAATTTATTTAAATAAATTTATCCCTTTTTTTTTTTCAAATCTGTTTATCATTTTAAATATGTTACCAGCTTGGGTTTTAATTTTGCTTTACTCTGACTTGTCAGCCTTAAAATGATGAAGTCATTAACTGGAATAATCGCAAGATGAGTTCCAAGCCAATGATGCAGTAAAAACCAGTCTGGAGGGGGTCTTTTTTCTTGTTTTCAAGCAACTGAACAGTTCAATAAGTTACAACACAGGATCAGTGACTAAATACTCAGAGAGGACTCTTCAGCATGAAGGAAAAATGCTTCGTAGGTTATGGTTAGAGAGGAATAAAGTGAAGGTTTATAAAACTGCAAGTGAGGGGAGAAATTGTTTTATCCACTGAAGAGTGTGAACTGACAAGTATCAAAACAAGTTAACACCTGGAAGATGCAACACAAGCGAAACAATTCTGCATTTCACAAAATCCACAATTGGGCTACAAAACCCCTTGACGTAGGATACAGTGCATGCTGAAATTTATATGAATTCAGAAAAGGACTCAACAAATTAATCTGAAAAATTGCTTTGGGACTGTTGCATATATGAGGAGTCACCTCTGCAGGAAGTGGTGAAACAGCAGATGGGAGAGTATCCATGCTTTTCTGCACTTACATTCTTTTTTTTGTTGGTTGCTGTCAGAGATGGATATTTGATCTGGTCCAGTGTTGCTTTTCTTGTGTTCCTACTGGTCTAAAAGCTAAACTAGTGCTGTTCCAGGTCTTGCTAAAACCAACACTCAGGCTTCCCTTGAAGCCAGCAGATTATCAGTGAGGATCTTACATTGCACGCAGCCACAGAAAGTATGTTGTATCTTTCACAATATAATAATGCAGAGATTGAATCTTTGAACCCCCAAAGAGAAAATGTCAGACTCAGGAAATGATGGCTCTGTATGTGGTGCTTCTACAGTACCAATGCAGTCAATAACCAGAGAAAACCTGAGACAGCTAGACTTGAACATGTTCAGCTTTATCAAATGAAAGTTTCCACCAAATAAGATTCTGATTTTCTTTATGGTGGTTAGGCTGGCCTCTGTTAAATGGACTACCTTTTTATCTTAATTTTTCTGTGTGTCCTTATCTGTCCAGATCTAATGGTCATTGTTCTTATTAAATCTAAACCATTAGATGAAATGTTTGAGCCATGTCTGATGTCTTGAATGTTATTCTTACCAATACTTATCACACAAGTATCAATACAACTTTCAGAAGTGGCTGATTCTAGGATATTTTTGAAAGCTCATTGTCGCACTGCAATCAGAACTGTTACAGTTTTTTGTGAATATAGACTGTGTCAGCACTGGTTCAGGCTAAAGTGGTTTGTCAGCTTCCCCAAACCAAGGCTGTTCAAGCTGTATGAAGTGGTCAGGTATACCCCGAGATGCACTGTGATCTGTTACATTTACATAGGCAGCACCAGATGTTTCTCTGGAAGCAATTAAAAGCAGTATCTGTGTGTAGCTCTTGATGTGAGGAAAGGAGACAGGAACCTTGCTAATGTGATTATTGTTTTAGTATGATAATGAAATAGTACATTGTGGAATGTCATAATATCAAGATGACTGTTCCTAAAAATGAAGGTGTAAGATGGATTGCAGCTATTGCTAATCAAGAAAGTTTATTGCTTGATTTTGATTGGAAATTTCTCAGATTTCAAAAAAAAGGAGCTGGCCTCCTTTTCAGCCACTGTAGCAGTCTCCAAGGGTGGTCTAAAAAAGCCCCACTTTTGTTTACAAACGTTTGGCTGAGGTGTAAAGCAAAGTGATCAAACTGATTGTGTACTGAAATGGGGTGTGTACTTCCAGAGGTCAGCAGGAAAGCAATGAAAATCCAGCCACAAATAGAGAACTGGATTAGGTATTTAGTTATGGACAGAGTAGGTTTTTTCTATAGCAGATCAAACTGGTAAAAGAGAGAATTCTCAGTAGCTTAGCATGTTGTAATTATTGTTGTATTTTGAGATCTATCTAGAAAATTACCAAATCTGTAGATTACAGAAATGTTTCTTTAATTACTCCTGAATTACATTTCTGTTCGTTTTTTTAAACAAGCATCGTGCAACAAAATTATTATCTAAGAACTTTTGGTTTTAATCACCAAAACCTACCACAACTAATGACTTTTTCTGTATCGTTATTCTGTAGCAGTAAAGGCAGAATGAAATTCTTGCACTGCAGAAGTGTGCTAATAATGGTAAGCCCCACTGAGGGAATTGCTTATGCAGTCATTCATTTAGATGCTGGTGTGTCCTCTCACTTTCTCTGGATTACACTGGGCAAGAGTGGTCTAGAATTGCTGAGAAGGAGATTTTTTTCTTCTTTATTTGTTTGTTTGGCTTATTCTTTCTGTATTTTGCTGCATGTGTTGCTTCTCTGGAATATGTTGGCCATATGTGAAAAAAATAATGCTACTTGGTTTCTCAAAAGGCCTGTGCCTTTTGGTAAGGGTTTCACTTATTTTGCTTACTTAGGCTTTTTTTTTTCAAATCTCTAATCCGGAGATGTCTGAATTTCCTGCCTCCAGAGTTTTCACACACTTTAACATCCTTTTAAATACAAGCAAGAAGCAAAAGGCTGAACAATATTAATCACAGATTGACTGCTGGGAGAAAGTGTGGTGAGAACAGATACCTCTCATGTTTATACTAGATCCAAAAGGTGCTGCTATGATAAGGATACAGGTGAAGTGTTCTGGGAATCCCAGAACAGATTTCAGTGATGTCCTTACCTTTCAAATAAAATTAAATAAAAGTGACAGAAATTTTGCATAGGCAAATTTTTGTTGTATTGTTTAGAGAGCATATGGCCTGTGTTCTTACATATTGGATATACAGCTAAATTACCTATAAATGGAAAGTGCTAGTTGGATGAAAATTAGTTTTGTATGCTTCAGAATTTACCATTTGTAGATTATATTGTTTTATAACACGTACAAACAGTAAGTCAATGGCTGGCTGTATATTTGGTCTTAATATATTGCAGTTCAACAAATAGCTCCCACACTTATGTTGCCATATAAAAACTTGAATTCCAGCCTAGGGAAGTAGTGGCTACAAAGAACAAGTGATGATAACTTGAAAATATTTAGAAGCAAGAAGGATGGTGATGAATAATTAGGGTCGTGTTTGGAACCACATTGTCTGTGAAGGGTTATAAACAAGCACGTTTAATTAGAATATCTAGAAAAACAATTGTGGTATATGTTGGACAGTAAAATGGCCTCCCAGTGAGAGAAGCTCTTTCATTACAGCTTGTTTAATTATATTTTCTCAAGTAGGAAGTTATAGAAAAGTGACAATTTTAGCAAGAATAAAAGTAGAAATAAATGCACATTTCAAAATAGTGCATTTTTATTTGGAGTACAACTGCAAGATGTATGAAACCCTCTTAGAGAAAATAATGTCAAAATATGCTTTAAGTGGCTGCCTTTGCCTACCAGGCATAAAAAAGAAGTTATGGAATCATGACTTACACAACATATTGTGAGAGTATTAGAAGAAACAGAAAATATATTCCTTAAACTGTACCATAACTGATAAAAGCTGTAATGCAGCTGTCATCTTTCATAAAAATTAGATCTTTTATTAAAATCAAAAAAGACTAAGGTGGAGGTAAATAAGGAAGACAGTATGCAATCTGCACACATGGTAAACTGCTATGGTATAACCCATTTTCTCTGGTTCCTGGTGGGTACACTATGCATTTCAGTTCTTACCCATAACCATCTTGTATCTCATCTGCTTCACAGTCAAAGCAATATTAGAAACTGATTTTGCTTTTATGTGGTCTCAGTCTGTTCTTCCTGTCCACCTATCTATTGTAATAGACACATGCTAGATGTCCCAAGAGAAACTAAAATTCCATCGGAGTTGATTCAGCAGGCAGTGGTTGATACGCTGCATGAACACTTCTCTGAGGAGTCCTGTGAGTTTCTGGACAACATAATGTTCAGTTTCTGGGCGGAAAATTGCAGTTTTCATCCTTCTGGATAGGGTGATTTATTTTCTGAGTATAATCAGCTGCAGTATTCTTGCAGTGTGCAAGCAAATTGAGGCAGTAACTCTGGGAGGTGGGAATTTGCAAATTTGTCTTAGCCTTAACTCCAAAAGCCAAAATACAACAATTTAAATGTGTGCACTGTTTCACTGCTGTTATTTTCCAGAAGTATCCATCTGCTTTGTTTTGTGGGCAGAGTTTGAATAGATTCATGCTACCCCTTGTCCAATTTTCAGAGCGGCTGAAAAGCTTCCATTGCATCATAGCTTATAAATTCATTAAAGTACATTAATTTAGCATGGTCCATTGAAAACTTCCTGTCATAAGAGGAAGTATGTGACTGTTTAATTTAGAAAATTATTCTGCTTCTCTCATTCCTCTGTTTTCTCTCTCATGGACTGGACTAGGCATAACTAGAGCTCAGTGGGAAGGAAAGTCATGGTTCACTAGGATTTCTTTTTTTTTTTCTTTTCTGCCTTAATTTACCTTGTTCATCTCATACTATTACGTAGCTGTTATATTTTCCTCTCTTCACCAGTCTTCTGGACGCACCAAACTAATTATTCAAACAGTGTTGTGGGTTATACTAGGAGAATGTTTCTGAAAATAAGTTAATTTCATAATGAATAAAGGAGAGGAAAGGGTGCTTTGGCCAAATTACTGTGGTCTATCAGGGTTTATAACCAGTAAAGCTTGATGCCGGGAGGAATATTCTTGGTCAGGCTCTTCAGAAAGGAGAGACAGATCTTATTCCTGTAAGTTTTAGCCAAATATAAATAAGGATAAGTGACTAAGTTGTTCCAAGGTAAGGGTGAAAGCTGTAGATACTGACAGATTTACCGACAATAACTAGATAACCACCCCCCAATTCAATACATTGCGTAACATGTTGTTTGAATCTGATACTGCCTTTGTAACCATAAACTTATTCTACCCAATCAATTATTTCTTTGAATGGGAATTTGGAATACTGTGGCAAATTTTCTGTCATCAGAATACCTGCACTGTGTGCATTTGATTCAAGAGCAGTCTATTTTTTTTTTTTTGTCTTGTTTATGGCCTTTTTTTTCTTTAGCTGTATAATATAGAGATACATCGCTAAGTATCTTGAACATATTGCTTGCAACCTTAGGCATTAATAAAACCTTACCTCCTATTCAAGAAAAATGTGAGCATCCTTTGCTTTTAAAAAAGGCATCTTGAAATTTGCGGAAGCTCTAACTGGTACTTCTGGAAGAGACGAAAGTCCTAAAAAGCGGTTTAATTTCTTTTTAAATGTAGGACTCTTTCTCTTCTCTGTTCCAATTTATTTTAGTACACAGCTATCCAAATTACCTCCTGAGACCTATTTGTTTGTACTCTACACTGTCAAAATTGAATCTTTGAAATTTACTGCCCCTTTAAAATGTAGCCCTTAATGAGGTTGCGCTGCTGACGGGAAGCTGTTTCCACATGATAGATTTGCAGCAAATTTGCAGTGCCTTACAGAGAAGGGCTATAGGTTGCAACTTGAGGAAGTCCATCTTGGAAATAAAACACTGCATCTCTTTTTGCAGAAAGCCACTTCAGCTGCCAACACGCTAATTTGTATTATAACTTCAGAAAGCTGAGGCCCAGTGTTGCTGATTTGCCTGCTTTTAGATCTGCTTCCAATATTCATGCCTCTCCCACTGTTGTTCTTGAATCTCATGGTTTGCTGTCCTCCTCAGCTGTATGTCTCATTGTAAAAAGTCGTCTAGAATTATTTGGACTAAAAGTAGCTACTGGTTTTCCATCTACATATATCATTGGCTGTGGCCAGGGATTATCAGCAATAATTTGGTAAGGAATAGCAAGGATCAGGGACAAAAAAATAGATCTGCAGGAAGAAGCCCTGAGATTGTACTTCAGCATATAATGCACCAGAGATGATCCAAGTATGAATTGTGATCTGAGTTTAATCACTTCAAATGGCTGCACAAGTAAATAATTAAGAAGCTATTTGTCTTTAAAAATGGAGGAGCAGAGCACTCAGGTGAAGAAACAGAAATGTTTGTGCCTTTTGGATAACTACTCATTATCATTTGGAAGTGGTCACCTCTGTTAAGTAAGTGTGCTTTAAAAAAATGAAAGAAATCTGGCTATGCAGCCTTGGCCTTGTCAGGCCACAAGGAAGCAATGTAAGTAGTTTGCTCTGGAAACAACTCTTTGATTACTGATTAGTAAGCCAGGTTGTGGGGGATGCTTAATGCAATGGAGATTGAAGGAGGAAATGTGTCCCTGGTAATAGCATAGAGATGACCATCTCGACCCTTTGAGAAATGTTGATGGCTTTTACAGACTTGTATGAGATTAGGAAAGAAAACTGTGTTAAAATGAGCAAGAGCACAGAGCAGGAAAAGAGAGAGAAACTTGATGTATTTACTGAGAAGAGCAAAGGGTATGATTTGGGCTGTCTAAAAAGAGGAGGTCACTATATGGATCTGGTTAAGGTTTTTTGGAAGATTTTTAGTGGGAAATAGTTGACTTTGTAAAGGGAAACAATAAATAGAGCACTTAAAAGACTGTTATTCCTGGAAATATTTTCAGCAAGGCTCCAAGAAATATTTCCCAAGGAAATAATGTTTATGTTGAAAACAGGCAATTGTATTTTTTTCAGGACACAGAAGTTGACCTGAAGGATTTAATTGATTAGATAGCTGATTTTCAGAATTACCAGTGATTGTGATATTCTTGGAGTTTGGTTTGACATACAGTTCAGGAACTGTCACTGGTTGTGAGTTTTGTTAATTGGAGATGTAATTCTGGTTTTCTACCGTTTGTACTATTTTTATACTGACATATTTGGGGGAGATGGCACTGCTGAGAAAATTATGTCTTCATTGGAAAAGAGTTAAATTTATTATTATTTGTTCTCTTTTGAGAAGATGGGTAATTCCTAAAGCACATCATAGCTCTGGAGAGTACTTTGTTGTCAGATTTTAAAATACAAAAAAATTTGAGATCTTTACTGGTTAAAGTACACACAGAACAGCCTGAATTAATTGGAACTCTTTATACTTTTATTTCTTGAAATCCTAGTTAGATTATTGGGTAACCTTCTTTAAGAAAATAAATTTAAAAAGCAAGCAGAACACCTCCCTAACAGTCCTACTCTTTTTAATGAAAATTGTGTGAAAAGTGATGCTTCTTTGACAAAGGTTTTCCTTGTGATGGCACAATAAACACTGTTGAAAGCCACATAGGCTGTAACACTCACTTTCTTTTGAATGGCACAGTCGGTAGTCATGTTCCTCAGGGATTCTTGCTGGGAGCAGTTCTCGTCAACATATTCCTTCATGACCTGGAGAAGGTAGTGAACAGAAGTTCATGGGCAGTGCTGAGTCCTTATGGCTAGCCAAATGCTATGCCAAGGAAAGGAGCTCCAAAAGAACTCCTGAAACAGGGTGGGCAGGCAAATAAGGGGTAGAAGAGCTTTAAATACTTTGAAACATCTAGGTAAAAGTATTCTAAACCTCCTTCACACAATGCAGGAAAGAAAGTCCTGGAGTCATCATTGGCAGTGCTCTGAAGTCATTGGCTCAGCACGAGCAATTTTCAAGAAAGCCAATAATATGTCATCATCTCCAGGTCCCCAGAAAGGGTATCGTGAATAAGAAAGAGATGATGTTTTGTCACCATACAAAACGTTAGTGTGCCCATTTTTTGAATATTGGGTAAAGTTTTAGAGTCTACATTTCCAGAAGGAACTAATGAATTAGATACAATACGAAGAAGAGGAATTCATGCAGCAGGGGATAGAGTAGCTGCCTTAAGAAGGAAAAATTCAGAAGTCAAGGTGGCTTCAGTTTGAAGAGGAGAAGGCTGAGGCATATATGCAAAATTAACAAAATCAGGAAAACACTGAATAATCTGAATGTGGAATTGTTCACCAAATTGTGCAATATAAGGAACAGGTGGTATTCAAAACTAGTAAACAAACATGGATACATTAGTGGCTGAGTTAAAGTGTTTCTTTACGCATCTTTAAGCCTCTGGAGCTTGCTGCTGCATGTGGTTGTGAAGTGGGCAGCATCAGCTGGTTCAGAAAGTGATTGGACACATTCCTGGGGAACCTGGATATGTTACCAGGACTGGGCCAGGGATAATACCTTCTGATATTCCCTAGTGAAACAATTATGGATGCTGGAGAAGTATGAGGGGAAGATACTGGAGAAAGCAGTAGGCTCATGTGTTTGCCCCAAGTGCTACTCCTGGAAAGAGAGCACGAGGCAGCATTGCCTTTGTTGTGATCCAGTACAGTCTTAGTTCTTACGTTCTTGTGATTGTTTAATGAAGACATTTGCTTGCAGTTTTAACTGGACCTGCAGCAAGAAGTCAATGGAGTTTGTCTGGAAGAATGCCTTTTCTTGATTGTGATCCATGGGTATTGCTCAGTTAAGGGAAGAGTAGACTGAGCCTTTATTCTGCTAGTGTCATATACATCGTCTCATCTTCCAGTTTCTTTGTATCAAATGTGTGCAATCAATGTGATGGAACACTGTAGCTAAATGAGTAACGTTTGAGCAGATGCCCCCTGACCAACCAAAGGCAGCAATTACCTGCCCCTCTTGCCAAGTAAAACACAGTAGCTTAAACCATGACTTAGTCTGACAAATGATTTGTGGTTTAAGCCTAGAACCTCCTGATTCGCACACCAATATCCAGTCAGTTACTGCAATTTGGATGATGAATGCTAGCTCATTAGCCTCTGGTACTGAATTTTATTCCAACTGAAATCTCTACCCTTTGGTACGCTTTTACATATTTTGTCCCCATTTTATCAGGCTTTTTCTTCAGCATATTCAGCACTTTAGTCTTACTTAGGAAAGGACTGTGTGTTTGAAGATGGGAAATGAGTATAACTTGGTAGGACCCAGAACTGTGTATTCAACCCAACAAATGCTGTTTAGATCACTTGGTGTTTTGGTAACTGATGTAATGTCAAATCCACTGATCCAGTGAAACACACGTGCAGTCTTGGCTGCGAAAGCAACATCTGACAGAGCTGAATCAATGACTGCATAGCTTTTAAAGAGGGTTCTTGTCAACACAAGTGCAACAGAGCACCATCTCCTCTCCGTCCGTGACTAGAAGAAAGAAATGAGAAACCACTTTGAACCAGATGGTGATTCCTTCTAGATGAAATAGGAGTCTTGAGCTTAGTATTTTCCGTGAAGTTCATTTTACTCTGGTATTTTGTTGCACTTTGTCTTGTGCACGAAAGATTGCAGGTCAAATAAGCATAAGGGAATTAATAAAAACCCTGAATCTGTGGGAAAGGCAGAAAGAAGGGGAAGAATCAACCTGAAATATTTCGTATTTCTAACCACTGAGCTGTAGTCTGGAGTTTGGATACTTCTACACATTGGTGACCAAAGTAGTCCAATGACTGCTAGCTAGGAAATGACTATATTTAAAATGTGACAACAAAGGAATTGCAATTAATAATCCTAGTAATTCTTACTTGTTAACAAACACTTTTTACTGCCTTCTGTCTGGGTTGTTATGTCATGTTGCAGGCATGAAGCTTTGTACATCTTTGAGACAGTTAGCATGCTTTTAAACATTCAAACCTGCCAATATTGCAAAGAGTGAATCAAGTATGCAAGCAAAGGAGTTTACATGTGTGTTCAACTCTGCTATTGCTGAAGCATTTTCTTTCTTGTTTAGAATTTGAGTGGACAGGATCATGAACCTTGCTATACTACTTTAATGTAGAGCATTCAACCCTCTGTATTGGCAATGTCCAAAACTTTCTGTTGGCTTGTCACTTGACCTAACTGAAAAAGTAATATTCAGAAATAAATCATTTTCTGGTCTTTGATACTATTTATTCTTACTGACTTTGAGAAAATATGTATATAAAAGAAAAAGATTGAATAGACTCTAACTTCATACTTTCAGGTTCCTGAACATGCAGAACTTGCCTGGATTCTTGGGTGCTTAACTAATGTGCCACGTCTGCTACGTTTGCCCCAGTGGAAGGTATGGACAGTTTGATAAATTTAGAAGAAATTTATGGGAATTCAGTAGAAATGTCCTGGAAATACTTGTCATCTATGAAGTACCGACTGTACCTTGGTTATTCTTGCTTTAGGTTTAAGTAATTCTGTAGTCCTGTGGTGGAAGGGGGAAAACATATCTCTCCAGGTCTGTTCCTCTCAGTGAACATTTTCCTGCTGGAAGATACAGAATTGTGATTTTGGCAGAGACTTGCAGAAACTGTACTAAATATGAGGTTTGTTTACTGTCGTTAAACTGATTTTGCTAGAATATTCAGTGTTATTTCAATGCTTATTTAATAATGCAAAAGTAATGCAAGATATTGCAGTGGAAACCTTGAGCCTTGCTGATTAAGGAGTTCCATAAGCAGCTTTTCTTTTTCCACTATAAAGAGTGGCTGCTCTGTAGATTTTATAGAAGAGTGTTCAAAACCGGCATATATTTGAAGAGTAGTATAGAAATTATAAATATTAAAAATGTGCTGAGTGACATTGTATCTTAAATGTTTGCCTTTACAAGTTTCAAATGTTCATCTTCTTAATCTGGGTGCTGTGTCAGCATGACTACATCAACAGAGTTCTTGCATTTAATTTCCTTGTATTTTATTTTGACGTTTAGTAAGCAGAAAAAGCAAAAGACAGGAGAGAGAAGTATCTGAAAAAAAGGAAAAAAAAACCCAACAGCTTAAGAGCAGTTTGGCTTGCAGAGTTCAGAGCAGTCTTAAATACCTCCAGATGTTTTCTTTTTTCCTGTTTTCCTTCTTAATTAAATAAAACCAGTAAAACTTAAGTACAGCAACCAGTGTTAATGCATGGCATAGATTAAAGCAAACCTTTTCAAACCTGAGGTTCTAAAGTTAAGCTCTTAAATCCTACTTTGACTGGATTGACTTTCCAGACCTACAGATAGGTGTTACAGGTGCTAGGCTTTGCAAATTACGTTCTCTGAACCCTCGGCACTTAGAGATGTAGACACAATACAGAATCTATTGGAGAGTGTGAGACAAATCTAAATATATTTGAACAGTCTTAATGAAATAATTCGGATTTCAAGGGGGTTAATATATTTATTGCTAAAAGTAAAACATAGATATGCCATTGGTAGAACAGAATTGGTGTTTGTAGCCTTGATATAGATGGTCCATATCGTGGAGCAGTAGAGGACTTGAATGAATTAGGTGGCTCATGGGGAGCAGTGTGAACTAATGGAGACAACACTGGACTCTGCTTCTGTAGTTCTGGGTTCTCCCAGCTGTCACTGGCTGTCCTGGTGACTGTGTGTGATCACTGTGTCTTGATCTCTTTTCTGTGAAACACAGGTATTAATACCTTTTTGTGTCTCCATTGTGAAGTGTTTCAAAAATTTGTTGCTGAAGACACTGTTTGAAAAGTGGGGTTTATGTGTAATGTACAAGTGTAATATCTCAGCCTGATGGTTTTGCATTTGAAATGGTTTCCATTAATGAGGTTACAAACAGAAAACAAAAGAAACCCTATGTTCCCTTCTCACTAGACTATCAGACCAGTGTAGGGAAATTCATAAGTATAGGACATAAACCAGAATGTATATATTCACAAGGAGTGGATTTTACATGACACTGTCTTCTGTAGAGCTACATAATAAACTACTCAATTAGTCAGAATTCTATTTAGTTAAAATCACAGACTTTGATATCATTAGTCAGAAGTGTGATTCTTCTCTGTTTTTCTTTTCCAAACAGATGAAGCGTGCCAGCCAGAATAGCGAAGGAACTGTTGGTTTGTTGACTTACCCTGTGCTTCAAGCAGCAGATATTTTGCTGTACAAGTAAGAGGCAGAATGTGAGCCCATGGGCAATGTCTGTTCAGCTACATTGGAATGAATGTTTGTCAGGTCACCGTGCTAACTTATTAAGCAGGGGAGCTGGGTGTGATTAGATGAGAAGATTGGAAATGGCTGACAGACTCTCAAGTGGCTGGTTGAAATCGAGCCTGGTTAAAAAGCAATGGACAGGGCAGTAAAGAGCGAAAGCTGGTCATGTGAGAATAATTCTTAGGGAAATATAACAGGCTGATGTTTAACATGTTACATGTTCACAGACACTTCTCTTTTTTAAATAGTTTTGCTTTATTTTGCTGGTTCAGTTTTCTCTGTGTTGTACTGTATGCTGCAATGGAAACAGCCCCTAGTGAGGGACTGGTGACTCAGCATGCCTAAGGCTGTAGCCTAGCTGATAGAAATTGTAGTGCATTGTCATGACTGGTTGTATTTCATAATGTGATTTAGACTGTCTCAGTAAGTAAATGTTAGAGGCAGTGCACCATGTATGGATTATTTTTATGTTCAGAGCATATGTACTTTGTGGCATTGTTCTGGATGAAGTTGGGAGTATTGGTTGGGACAGAGCAGTGATACAGGACAGAGTAACCAAGATTAACCAGTTGTGAATTCAGAAAAATGTATCTAGAGAAATTTCATGTAAATGGATCATAGTAGGGAAAATCGTACTGTTAGAAGACCAAGAAATGGTTTTTCTAATTTACTTGAATTTTAACTAGAAATAACAGGAAGCAAGCAAAAGTCAGAATTAATCTGAATATTATAATGATTTTATTTGAAGTGAGTCCCATTTGATTGTCAAATATTTGAGTGATTGAGTGTCAAGTATTTAAGGGTGAAATTTAAACAACTTTATCAGAAATCATGTTGTTTTGATGGAGCTCAACCATGTCTGTTGCTTCCATCTCTAATAAGATCAGGTCATTCATCTTTCCTTAGTAAAGCCAGTGTGGTTTGTTGGCTACTGTCAGTATTAACAGCAGGCTGTCCACACAGAGCACAAAACAAGGAAGTGGAAGAGAAACAATATCTCTTTGAAGAAATTTAACTAACTGTCTTTAATAAGAAATGTTTTAATGTAAACAAAATAATACGAGGAACAAGAATTAGGGAGAAATGGAAACACAGGAAGGGAACAGCACTCATGAAGTAGAGTTTAGAGCTGGAGGAGGGGGAGAAACAGTATGAACTCAGATGAACCAAGGATCAAAGAGACAGGAAAATGGACAGAAGGTAAATGCATGACAGAAAGGAGTAAAAATAGCACCAGAACAGAAATATTAAAAAAAAAAAAAAAGCCAGCAAGGAAAAAGGCAGAGGCTTTTATAGAGATAATATGTTTTCTGTTTAGTAGCAAACTTTGTGAATATGGAACTATTTTGGCATATGGAATCATTTCTTTTGACCTGCTTAAAGTATATTGATTATGGTAACTGATTTTCTCTCAGTTGTAGGGCACTGTGATTTCCTATTGACTACTGTAGCTGTTTTTAGGTTGCCTTGCTGACTGGTTGGGAATAAAGGTGGACACTGAAACTGATTCCTGGATGTCAGCCCAGTAACTCAGAATCGGAAGGAAAGAGTACCGTGTTGATCTGAAATTTTCTGGGAACTTAAAAGATGCACAGTGAACTTCCTTACTTTGGAACATGTCCAGTATTCAGAGCTGAATACCCCATAAGCCTTAGAAAAAAAAATCTGCTGGGGGATGGGAGAGTAATCAAAAGCTGGCAAGATTTCAAGTCTGCCTCATCTAAAAGAATCATACATTTTTAGCAAGTATGATTAACTGTGGGAAAGAATCACCAGAGGAAGTAATGGATTTTTCACCTCCTCATGTCCTCCGATGCAGATTGTGTTTCCCTCCAGAAGTGTATTCAAGCCATTGAGTTCAATACAGAAGATCAAATTATCCTTTGAATTTAGCAGTTCTAATCCTCTAATAACACTTGTGACCATAGAGGCACTGGACCACATGATTTATACAATTGTGAGGAGGAAGAAACGCTCTTCTTTCCTTCCCTTGGTACCTCCTCAGTACTAACTCCTCAACAAGAGCTATGTTTTCCTGAAACTTGACATGACAAGGAGCTTGCACTTTATGCCTTGCAGATCTTTCTTACTTTGCACACTATAACATGTGCTCTTTGATCTCTAAAGAGGCAGCAGGAGATCCTACAGAAACCTTTCTTTGAGCTGAGTTTAATGAGTTGCTCTTACAGGTATCTTTGCCATATATGTCTTCACAAAGGGCTTTTTTTGCCCTTGGATACGTGCTTCAGTTCAGCACAAAAAGCAGAGTCATCCTTGAATATGTTCGGGTAGGGATCTTGTTCCCACAGCACCTATATCTATCTGGGACTGTGTTTGGCTCAATCTGGCCCTCAGTCATGGCAGAAGCTGTGACAGTCTTGAGTAACATTTCAGCAGAACCAGAGAGCTTTGCTGAGTTTCCTGTATCTGTCTTTTATTAAAAGGTCAACACGTGTTCCTGTTGGAGAAGATCAAGTCCTGCACCTGGAACTAGCCCAAGATATAGCACAACATTTCAACAAGAAATACGGAGAATTCTTTCCTGTGCCCAAAGCCATTTTAAGTAAGCTGGTCTTGGTTATTTTTTTCTCCCTTAACTGCACTTCGAGGTTGAAGATGGACTTAAATATTGTGGAAATAGTTTCAGGGACAAAGAAAAGGGGGCAAACTTATGTTAAGGGAGTGGAAAATTAAAAACTGGCAACAAGAGACTAGAGGCTGTGAAATTGAACTCCCAAGACAGATATAAGGCTTTAGAAATCCATGGTAGAGGAATGTACGTGACGTCTGGTATTCTAGTCCAAGGGGCCAGATGCACTCTACTGCTGCCAGTCAGCCTTGCTCTTCAAGTACTGGACTTTTTAGGAGCAGCGTCTCTCTTCCTTGTTGCTCATTCAGGAGACATGTAAGCAACAAGGCAAGCGACCTCTAGCAAGCAGAATTCTTCAGTGTCCAAGTGGGAGATGTTTATTTTAAGCATGCTGAACAGCCTGTTGGTTTATATGTACAGTGCTCCAATATTTTTTAAGGGTGTTTAATATATACTTGAATATTTCAATATGTGTCTGTCACAGAGCTTAAGACTTCACGGTTTTGATCTTAGACTCA
This sequence comes from Melanocharis versteri, assembly GCA_013397845.1. Lineage (NCBI taxonomy): Eukaryota > Metazoa > Chordata > Aves > Passeriformes > Melanocharitidae > Melanocharis > Melanocharis versteri. Next base: position 634,720 of record VZTG01006172.1, on the reverse strand, counting down.
GGAAGACTTATAAGGAAAATCTTCTCAGCCATTTTTGAGCTATAAGGTCATAGGCCGGGGGGTGAGGAGGAGTCGGATGGCGCAAATGGCATGTTTGTTAAGAAACGTGAAGAATTGGGCAAGGATGAAGCATTGCATCTTTGTTGTAAGTAATGTAGAGGAATGCACAGCAGAGACCTTCGCCCCCAAAAGGGCAAGGAGCTCTCACCTCAGAAAAGACAGGCAGTAATAAACCTTTCTCAGTTTTCAAGCCTCAGTGACAAAAATGGTGTTAGACCTAGAGTGGGGTTTTGAGAATATTAGGTATTGCAAACTCTGCAGTTTCTAATTGAGTACGACGCACTATAAAGAGGAGCTGATGGTAGCCTATGATGCAGGTGAGACTGTTTACCATTAAATAAAAAGCTCAATTTGAAAAAAAAGAGAACATTTTCATTTTTCTCCCAAAAAGCATTCCTGCCTAAGTTCACAAGTATATGCAAACCAACAAAATATCCTAGAAGAATGGAGAAGGTAGGGACCTATTCAGACTCACTAGCTGTAGACAATTGAATTACCTGGACTCTTTCAAATTTGCAGAAAAGGGGCAGACTCTTCCAGAAGGTGACTTCAGAACAAAGCACTTTCTGGGGCAATCTGAATTGTATGCTGGAAGAACTCTTATCCTTTCACTGAGTACATAGGCCATCTGTGAGCAGTACACAAGTAATTTAGTTGGCTGTATTAGGTGTCCAAAAACAATTGGTGTGAGTACTCTGTAGATGAATGGTACTTTATGTACTCCATGAATGATATTTCTTGGTGAAAAAGTGAAACACTGTGGGTTGGTGCTGTTAAAGTACTTCACAATATTCTCCTGATGCTGCTAATCTATTTCCTGTACATGCATGTATCTTAGCAGTTTGTACAATACCCACACCTTTCTTGTCTGAACAGTGCTATACCGCTAACAGAGCTGCTCAGTGTTTAGTTAGAGTATTTTAATAACTGTCTTTACTGAGATTTAGGAGAATTACCAAGAGAATTTGAGTGGAAGAGTTTCCTGAAATAAGGAGATTAATTGTTATGGGATTTTTTTTTTTTTTTACCTGTGGAGTTGACCTGTTTCTCCACTTCGTTCAGAACCTTTCAGTAATGTGGAGTAATAGAAGGGAGGAGAAATTTGAGGGGGGAAATCGCATGTTATCCACATAAAATATTAGGAGTAGCCCCAGCAGAAGTTCCTGCTTCGTAAGGATGGGAGAGATGGAGCAGGCTTCATTCAGGTCATGAGAGGAGAAAGGTAACTTCTTAGAAGGACAGGAGGGGTACAAGGACTAATCAGAGCATGCATGATTGTGCTCACAGTTCATTTTTGAGCAAGGATAAACAGCTTTGTCATATGGCTGCATATTTTTCTTAGCAATTGTCATGATAAACCACTGTCTGTGCTCATAACTTTTTTGTTTGTTTATTTTAAGGTACAACCAAGAAAATAAAATCCCTCAGAGATCCATCAGTGAAGATGTCCAAGTCAGACCGACAGAAGTTAGCTACTGTTAGCATAGCAGACAGCCCTGATGAAATAGTGCTGAAATTTCGCAAAGCTGTGACTGACTTTACCTCGGAGGTGACCTACGACCCCGCCGCTCGCCCCGGTGTCTCCAATCTGGTGTCCATTCACGCTGCGGTAACGGGGCTTAGCATCAAAGAGGTGCTGCACCAAGCCACTGGTCTCGACACTGCTCACTACAAAATGGTGGTAGCAGAGTCAGTTATCCAAAAATTTGCACCTATCAGGAATGAAATCAAGAAACTCCAGGAAGACAAGTCCCATCTGATAAAGGTTTTAGAGGATGGAGCAGAGAAAGCCAAAGAACTGGCTGCTCCTATCTATCAAGAAATAAGGAGACTGGTGGGATTTCAATAGAAGCTGCTGAGAAGTTGCAAGGACTTTTGTATCATGGGACAGAGATTTTGTTATTTGTAACAAAATCATTTATTAATTATTAATCATTTTGGTTTGAAACAAAAACTTTTTTTCCTGGAAGATCCAAGGAAAGCATTGAAGGTGATTGCCTTAAAAAACGTGCATGAAGCCAGGTATTTCCAGTGGGACCAGCATTAAGCTCATCTGGATAGTCAAAGAGGGAGGACAGAAGCAATCACAATTCACAAAGAAATTGTGCAAAAGCAGAATATAAGGTTGCCTGTAGGGGTTTTTGGATTTTTCCATTGACCACTGCAAGAACCTGAAGTGTAGGCAAGGTGATCAGAATCTAGCAGAAAGATTTGTTATCCTCTCAAGAACATACTTAGCTGTGTATGTGATCTTGTTACAGATGGACAATTTATCCTATTGGGAGTTATTCAGCTTTGATATGGTGATTGAACATGTTCTTGGATAACCAGAATAAAAGCAGAGACTTAAAAATAAATGCTCAGGGTGATGAAGAGGGAACTTACTGCTTCTCCCTACAGTGTCTTCAAATTCAGTGTGATTTTTTTTTCTGTACCTATGTAGTTCATGTGAAGTGAATTTGACTTCTGCCTTTTGTACCATCCTGCTGGTCAGGTCTAAGGTACTTCAGTGAGAAATGACATGTGCTTCAGGTGCTCCTGTTTCACCTGCTGTTCTGTTTAGCAGGGAGCTCCAGGATTTTCAGTTCAGAATCAAGTCTAGGATTGCTTAAAAAAAGGTGTAGAAGAGAAGACATAATCCTGAATCAATGAAATCTTGGGTTGAGAATCAGAGAACTTCCTGTAAAGTTTGCAAAATTGCTTCTTTAGAAAATTGTGCCAAGGTCAAAGCCAGAATAGAGTTAAATAGATTTTTATGGACTCTTCACTACTGAGCCTTGAGAAAGTGTGATGGGAGAACAGTGTTAGCCTGCCCTGATCTTGGGCCGCACAAGATCCACAGACTGGGACCCATGGATTGCAGCACTTGTCAGGGAATGTGTGACAAAAGAGAATCGCCAGAAGGAGACACCATGTTCTGGAGAGGGGTAGTAGTACATGTTAAAAGGTAACGAAAGCCCTGCTGGTCCTGCGCCAGCATATTTAACTGTGTCATTACACTTCATGGTGCTGTGTTTGAAATTGCTGTACTGTAATGTAAATTGAGTTAATCCTGTACTCTGGCAGCTCATAACCACTCTATGCCTGTGGCATTTGTCATGAGGGATTGCAGTCTAACATGACTGAGTTAGTAAAACATGGAGGGGGGAGCAGTGTTTCTACATAGTGCAGTTGGTTGGTTGGTCGTTTCGGGGTTTTTCTAAAAAGCAGTATTTAGTTAATTATGCTGAGTTGATTCAGACAGAAATATTTAATTTTTCAAGACATAAAGCTGAAGACTGAGCGCCTCCAGATCTGTGCTGAGACCTGTATTTATTTGTTAAGGATCTGAAGAAGAGAACTGCCATGCAAGAACTTGATGATGACAGATTTTCTAAAATTAGTCAACACTCGAGAAGCAGAGTGGATGGAGACAGGCTGATTGGAACCAAACTCAGTATAGACAAACCCAAGGTAATGTCCCCTGGAAAGAATAAGTATATTCAAAAATTGTCCCTGGTTTTAAATAAGCTGTAGTGGATAAGGAAAGGACACATTAGAAATGTGCGTATTTACGTAGTTTTACAAAACTTCGGTCAGTACTTAACAGCTGCATTGGGGCACTAAGACAAAAAATTAAGGCACACAATTACTGATACTTACTGACTTGGCATAAAACATTTGCTGTGGCACTTTTTAATGTAGATTGATTTCTGCAAAGGTCCCACAGTATGTTCCTTAAGAGAAGCTAACACTGCTCATGAAGACTCTGAAAATCTTTAATACTAGTGTATCTGATTTCTACCTGTACCTCTTTTTCACTAGCAAAGATAGAAGCATATATTCAGAAGACAAATCATAGTTTTAAGGTCTCTTTACACTTCTAATACTCAAATCACCTGATATATAGAGTTGCCATTCAATAGACCTTCTCTGCAGTGGAAGGAAAATAGGAGCATTCATGGGAGGGGTTGACACCAACAGGTAATTTTGGTTTGTTACTTAAACTGTTCTGAGCAATCTTTCCAAAACTGTTAGCTTATTTTTCTGAAAATCGTGTAGGTAAAGCAGGAAGAAGAAACTTCAAAAGAGCCTTTTCTTTGGGGTGGGGGTTTAAGGCATTACTTATTTAGCTGTATTTCAATCAAATTCACTGATTTGCCGCCTTTTAATTCAATAGTACATTGGGGGGTTTCCCTTCCCTTTCTCCTATCAGTCAAACAAGTCTTATTTGCCTGACCTGTTTCCTTCAAGTAAGGAAATACATGTTTTTTCATCTTCAGGAAAGTTAAACTTGTGTAAAATGAGTATGTTAACCTACTGATTGTTGAGTTAGCTTTTCATTTTAGTTCCTCTTGTGGAGGAATTCTCAAAATAACATGTGTTTGCATAGTGAAGTCATCCCAATTCCATTAACAACCATGATCTTTAGAATCCCTTGAAAGGAGACAATGAATGTAGATGTTTGCAGGTATCTGTTGCCTATTTCAGTTTTCTTAGAGCATGTTTCTTCTGCAAAGTTAACCATCTTGGCATTCAGGTGGTTTAGCTGAGCTTGAAGCAGTGAGTTGATTCCAAGCTCCTCTCTGTTCTTCTACCTCCTGTTTCCTCTTGGGAATGTTTTATAAGCACCCATTCTATATAGGGTTCTGTGGCAACATTTACTAAGTAGTGCAGATGAGTTAGAGCAGCTGTTTAGAGAGCAATTGTTGGAGAAGACTTGATGCTTTATGTTTCATAACTATTTGTTTCACACTAACTCTGGTGCTGGGGATTTAATGTTTGTTTGCAACGAAGTAGGTGCACTCCTGAAATGCATTTTCATGTTTGTTTTTATCCAAATCACACTCTCTAAGACTTCTATGCGATGTCAGCTGAAGTGCAGTTGGTGGGGTGTTTCTGCAGAAGCACACTCCTGATCCCAGCTGCAGTGTGGTATAGATATGCCCTGTGGTATTGTGGAACTCATTGTAGGTGTTCTTCCAGGACAGGGTGGGGAAAACGTCCAAATACATCTTTCCTAGCTGAAGTAAAGAGTCAAAAGGTGGAGAGGTATCCTTACGCCTTGCTGTGTTGCTCACTGAAGGAAAGGAAGCAGAAACAATGATCTGCTAGAATGTGACGGTAATTTGTGCCTTAGACTCAAAATCTCCTCTTTTGCCATTCCTGTATGTTATTGCATCTGACGTACTGCAGATCCCAACCACTACATCGGACATAGCATCTCCTGGTAAGACTCACTCACCTTTAGAGATAAAACATCAGCTCCACAGTGAATTACTTGCAAAGGTCTAATGAAAACATTTGTACACTTGAAACATTTGTTTTTGCAGCCAGTTGTTCCTAGGAAGCCATGATATCGCATAGTGAGTATCAGCACTGTGCCTTCAGTTTAGAGCACAGAGTTTACTGAGAATTTTAGATTCAGGAACAATGTTTCCTGCAGCAGGGATTCCAAATGATGGTTGGCCCCATAAATTAACTCTGGGACTTCTCCAGCATACATCCCTGCCTCGAATAGCTGGAGTGCATGGCTACTGTGCATTATACTGGAATTTAATTATAACTCTTAAAGATGTGGTTGAAATATACTTAGTTTTCAAACACCATGACCTGGCTTCTCAGATTCCCCTGAAGGCTTTCTGCATAGTTCTGGTTCTGTGTGTGTTTATCTACAACCAATTCAAGCAAAGCTCCTTTGCAGGATTATGGCTGCATCCCTTAAAGGCTAGGGAATTCATAAAAGTGAGCTGAAAGTCTGAGGAAGGACAGTGAAATGGGATCCTTGGGGACTGGCCTGCATCTAAATGTTTTGGGAACCACAGGTTATCAAAGCAAATGTTTTCTTATCCTTGGTTAGGGCCATCATGATCCTGACAACAGTATAGCAATAAATACTGCTGATGAAAGTGTGTTCTTTCAGCGGTCCAGCTTGGTTAGATTTACATTCAGTACAACAGATGGCTCTTTCACCCTTTTGGTCTGTGCATTTAAGTTCCTGGATGCTGTCTACCTGTTTGTTCATGACTGATGGACTGCTGCACAGAGAGAAATAGTCCAGCAAGCTGGTGTAGGAAGTCTGGTGGAACAGGGTTTTTGTTCAGGAAATATATTATCTGTTCTTGACAGGAAAACAAACCCCTTCTTTCTGCTGTATTGGACTGTCTAATTTCCTTTATTTGATCTGTTCATTCTTTCTGGGTAAATTTGACAGTTGCTGCAAGAAGAATATCAGTGTATTGTCTAGTCAAAAGCCTTGGAAGGACCCAGACATCTCTGATCTTTTCGAAAGTCTCTTACATAGTGGGACTTTACTGTTAGCATCAGCCAGTTTTGAGGGAAATGCTGCAGCAAAACTGTAGTCATATGTGACATTAATTTATCTGCTTAAAGCTTTTATGTTTTGTTTTGAGTTTTGTCAGCTCACTAGGCTATGAAAGACTTGTTAAATATTGAATTCCAAACCAATCTTTTTATCACATAGTCCTGTCCAGATGACAGCTGAAGTAATGGAAAATTCTCTTTATTGTCACAAAAGATTCTGCACTGATTCTCACTGTCTTTTGTGTTATTCTGTTGGTTGTGCTAGTGGTCATATTGTGGGAGGTTTGGCAGATAAGTATTTATTTTGTGTCAATAAGAAATGATTTTACCTGCAACAGTCCCGTATTATTATGAAAATGGAAGATTCACTGATCATTTCACTTGTAGGCAGCAGCCTCGGTGTCACAATTATATTTTATATAAAACCAAATGCCAACCTCCTGCATGGGTACAGTAAACAATTTAGCACCTGGGAAGATGTTTTGCCACTGTTGTAAATTGCTGTCACAGAACACGGTGACAGAAGATGAGATTATCCACTACAGGAGTGGTCTTGTGCTGCCTGTGGACATAAAATTAAGCACTGAGCTTAACATCTCCTATGCTGTCGTGCTCTCAGCATTCCAACATGGCTGTTAGATGGGAACAGAGCAAATCTGTGCCACACCAGAAGGCTCGATCATTTCCAGCTGTGCTACATTTGCTGTATCTGCAAGATGAAATGTCAAGACAAGAGTTTCAGAACAAAAATTCTTAAAAGTGATTAAATGTTTGGAAGTAACAGCATGCTTGTAAAGCTTGGCTTGTAAAGCCTATGATAGCATGGTCTTAGCCTCATTCGTACGGCTGACAGGAGCAGTCACACAGCTGAGTGTGATGGTGGCATAAGGTAAGCCATCTGCTTCCTCAGTACAGTAATGTACAGACAGTATGAGTCTAATTTGAGAGGTTACTGGATTAACCTTCACAGGTGGGAAATAATAGCTTATGGAAGGGCAAGGTAGTACCACATCTCTCTTGTTTCCTAAACCATTCTGAAACCAGATGCTCACGGTTCGTGTGGGGGCTTCAGGTTGTGCAAAGCACAGGCAAGATGCTGCGTGGACAGTGTCACTTGTCCCACATGCTGTTGTATCTATGACTCTGCAAGTGCTCTAGTTTCAGTTTGGCGTGACTTTATTGTCATCCATCAACGTGCAATGACGGTCACGTGCTGGGAAAATTAATGGAACTTCGGTTTGAAACACTAGATGTGTGTTCTTTACTGTCTTTGGTGAAAAGTTCTTTCCTGATGCCCCAGGATTCATAGAACTTGTTAAGCCAAATAAGATGAAACTTATCAAAAGAAGGCTACTCTCAGGCATTATCCAGTTTCTGATGTAGGTGGTTTCTGGCTTCATTCACTCTGTTTACGTTCATGCTTCCTCCCTAAGCCACATCCCTCTCTGAGTAAAGTAAAATCTATGTGTTGAATGTTGTGAGACTGATTTTTTATTGTGACTGGAAGCAGTTCTTCAAATATATTTCAAGAGTCTCTTCATGGTGTTTGCTGAATGAATAACGAAGATTTCAATAAGTGCCTCTTAAGTATTTAAGCCAAGAAAGATCTATGAGTGGGTTGGGGTTTGCTCTGCCCACACTTACTCCTTCATGGCCTGTCTGGCAGATGTTCCTACAGCAAGAATGGGAAAAAGAGCAATTTTCTCCTTAGGCTGGTAGGCCAAATGTAAACTGCGAGTTTAGCTGTTCACATCCAGTGCTTACACTTTCATCAGCAGTATTTACTGCTATACTGTTGTCAGGATCATGATGGCCCTAACCAAGGATAAGAAAACATTTGTTTTGATAACCTATGGTTCCCAAAACATTTAGATGCAGGTGGCAGTGTGGCATCCATTATTTTTAGACAGTCCTCCTTAACTTTCTCTTAGTGATATAACTGTTTGCACACCTCCAAAGTTGAAATTGTGTGGATATTCAGGGGGAAAAAGCACTGGATGTAAATGGCTAAACCCATTTCTGCCTCAGAGCCAGTGCCTTTGCTATGCATGCACATTGGCACATGAGGAAGAAGGGCCTTGCTTCTTGGGAGAAGATTGCTGCTGTCACCATTGAGACAACTGATCCAAACTGTGACACTCCTGCCTTATGTTCACCAACATGAACCCCCTAGAAGGAAACTGTGAAGTGAATTACTTTAGTATGTGCACTGCAGGAATGCTGCAGGTTGCGGAGTGTTGGTGTGATCTGATGGGAGAGTATCATTTTGGCATTTAATAACCATTGCCAAAACGGCCCAAGGATGTGCTGGGACTCTGAAGATGTCAAATATCTTACGAGAAAAAGCTGAGAGAGTTGGGCTTGTTCAGCCTTGAGAAGAGATGTCTGAGAGGGGACCTCATCAATGTGTATAAGTATGTGCGGAGAGGGTGTCAAGGGGATGGGGCCGGGCATCCAGTCACGGCATTTCTTCTTGGTGGTGCCAAGCAATCGGACAAGAGGCAATGGGCAGAAGCGTGAACACTGGAAGTTCCACCTGAACACGAGGAAGAACTTCTTTACTGTGCAGGTGCACTGGAACAGATTGCCCAGAGATATTGTAGAGTCTCTCTCACTGGAGATATTCCAGAACCATCTGGACACAATCCTGGGCCATGTGCTCTGGGATGACCCTGCTTGAGCAGGGAGGTTGGAGGTGCTGACCCACTCTAGTCCCTACCAACCTGACCCATCCTGTGATTCTGTAAATTCAATGTGTTGCTGATTTGTATATGGGTTGTTTTGGCTCCCCTGAAGATGAAATGTGCTTTTTTGGGTGACTTATGTCTAATGGGCCTAATTCCTACGGAGAGATTGTTAAAATAAACTTCAGAGTTCCAAAATACCTGTGTGGCGTAACAACAAAATTGAAGTGATGAGCATTGCTGCTGTTTTAATCCACTTTGCTTACCAGCATCACACCCTGGCAGGAGTAGAAACTCCACTTTCTTTCTTCTTCAAGCCAACCAAGTTCTGACTCAAAGAGCTTCACTGTACTTTCTGCTTGCCTTTGAGGAGGTGAATTAGCTTGAGTATGAATGTTGTCTTTATGGCTTATGAGGATATTTCAGTAGATGATGAGGATGAGGGGTTTGTCAAGGCAGATATCTGAGTGGCCTGAGAAGATTTAATGGACGCTGCAAGGTTTTGGGGAGGATGTTTTACCTCTCTTCAGTTGAAAAGAAAAAAAAGTGTAGGTAGTTGCAGATGAGAATTAAATAAATAGAGAATACTGAATATTCCCTATCAGCTTCATTGAATGTTTTGCTACAGCTTCATAGCAAACAGCAAAATGTGCATCATCATCATCAAGGCCATTTTGGTGTATTGTTTCTAGTCTGATTTGAGCCTTTGTTATCTGCCTTGCAGTTTTCTGTTCCTTTACTGCTTTCTCTGCAAAAAGAGTTTTGCTCTTTGGTTAAGCAGAGAAAATCTAAAAACATGTTCTACTTTTTATTTCTCTGTTGCATTTGAGCAGGATGCTTAACTTTGAGCAGGATGCTTTGCCTTAGTTTCCTCACTATAAATGAGGAATATGAGGCGTGGGAGACTTCATTACACAGATATTGGGAGGCTAAACTAATATTTACCAAGCATTTTGAGCCTTCCAGTTCAAGATGCACTGAGTTATAGTATTTCTTCCTGAAGTACTCTTTTGGTGATGCTTGTGGTGTAAGTAAACATAGTGAAAAGTGCTGAAGGGCAGACAGTTCAGTATAGAGTAATAAATAATGCATTTAGTGAAAGCATCCAAGTTGTCTGCTTCGCAGAAACCTGTAGGCTGTTGATTTCTACCTGGACACTCTTTGTTGTGCTGCAGAATGCCTGAAAATGTCTCAGAAGAAACTCCTTGCACAGGCTCTACTGCAGCTTCTTAATCTTTGTCTCCTTGCAGTGTGAACGCAAAGGCCTCTCTAAGGATCTAATACCAAAATGAAGGTAAATTCTACTACAGGGAGGGGAAAAAAATTACTAAATTCTCTGAATAGTAAACAGTTTGGGTTGGCCTTTGGGGGTTTTTTAGGGAGCTGGTCCCTCTGTTCCTGGCCCTCTCACTGCTGGCGGGTATCTCGAGGATGGGACACCCCTGCCTGCTGGTGTTTCGGGCCTCTCCCGGCTCCTCACCTCGAAACTAGCGGCCAGCGGAGAGCGCTTGGAAGGTGTTGGTGGAGGTGTCGCAGGAGTGAAGCAGCGGTGGGGGGGCGTTGCTCGGGCTCCGTGTGCGGGAAGGAGCTTCCCCAGCGCGGGGGGAGCCGCGGGGGTCCCTGCGGGCGGGGGGCGCAGTGCGCGGCGGCGGGCGCCAGGGGGCAGCGGCGGGCCGGGGGGCGCTGCG
>VZTG01006172.1:607589-623940 GCA_013397845.1 Melanocharis versteri | reverse complement strand
CCCGGCCCGCTGTCCTGCGCTCCCGGCCCGCTGTCCTGCGCTCCCCGGCCCGGTGTCCTGCACTCCCGGCCCGGCCCGGTGTCCTGCTCTCCCCGGCCCCGCACACCGCCCTGCTTCCTCGTGGCACCGGGCCGGGAGCTGCTTTTGCCTGTGTCCCGCTGCCCTGAGCGAGACGAGGGAGCGGACCCCGAGCTCCGCGGGTTCTAGGAGGCTTTCAAATCAGTCCTCCCGGGAAGGGAGCCCGGCTCAGCCCGTACGGCGGGGTGGGTGCGGGAGGATCGCATGAGCCCTGTGCAGCGGCACTGCGCGGCTCCGCGCGGGGGCTGGGCTGTGTCCCCTCGAGAGCCTCTGGGCACTCACCGCGTCCTCCCAAAGGTTAAAAGCAAGCAGGAGGCGCGTCAAGGGCCTCTCCGAGCCCCTTAGCCGCTTTCTCCCTCCCTCTGGAACGATGCTTGCTTACTGCGCGGAACACAGCCCCAGCACTGAAGGCTATCCTGACATCTCCGCATTCCGGAGGGCTCTTTCCCTCAAACAGATTTCAGGGCAGAAAAAGGGGCAGCCTCTGCTCCACTTTCGGGGTATTGAAGCCCTGCAGGGAAAAGGAGGCTGACTCGGTCCGTCCCTTTCCCGACGATTATTCCGCAGCGCTTTCCCTCAAGCGAGCCGTAAGCTGGGGATGACTTCAGTGACCGAGTGGTTTAAAAGTATACGTGAGGGGACTGTGCAGGGGCGATCAGATCTGCTCGTCGGGGGTTATTTACTAAGCGCTCCCCGCTTCCCTTAATGCGGAAAATACGAGACGAGCCGAAGGTTGGCCCGAGCCGTCACCACCGTAACGTGGGGAAAGAGGGAGAAGCGTGTTAAGGATGCCCGGGAAATTTTTAATTATTTTGTTTTCAAGAGTTGGCAATAGGAGCGACAGGGCAAAATACACCTGATGCTGCTAACTGGAGAGACAACAGAACGAACGCACCGGCAGATAAAAACGTCTGCCCGCCGTCTTTTGTTGCAGTACGAGCTCCCGATACACGACCTTTTCCTCTTCTTTTCCTTTATTCGTTCCCCGCTACCTCTGCTGGGGCTAGCTACAGATACCTCCGAAATCAAAGCAGAGACGTGGGATTTGGAAAGCCACATCTGATCCTGGCCGTGTACCCCAACCTTGAGCCTCTCTCAGACTCGCAGTGCGGTGTTAAAGCTCGCGTTGGCCCTGCATCGCCTCGCCTCCGCAAGTCTCCAAACCCCGGCGCGGCAGGAGAGGTGATGGACGAGAGGGGCGAGTCCAGAGCCCCTCGTCTCTGCTGTCCTCCTGGGGCCCCAAGCCCGTGGGTGGGCAGAATTACACGCCTCTATTCCCATCCAGGGGCTTTCGGGGAGGGCTTAAAGCAAGGCAATGATTGCCTTCATCCTATTACGGGCAAAGCGAGTGTGTTCTGCTGAGGCAGGGAATAAATCTGTGAGTTCCCGAGCATCCCGTCATGTATTATTGCCCACAGTTTGAGCACTTTGGGATTAGCTAGAGGCAAAACTCCAGGTTCACGTGGAAATGCCCCGGAGACAACGTACGTGGGGCAAGCGGGGGAAGCAACAGTGGCGGGCTGCAGTGCTCGCTCTTTTCGAGCATCTCCGCGGGGAAAATTGCAGCAATTTCCATATAACGAAAACCAAGTTAGGAGGGGAAAGAAAATAGAAGCAATTAGTGAATGAGTTGGAACGTTTCGAGAAATGAAGTCTTGCGCGTCCGGCACCGTTCCGTGAAGGGTGCAGCGTTGGTTGCCGTAGATAAATCCTGCTGCTCATTTTCATTCTTCTTTCGGCAAAGGCTGGCGAGTCCCGCCGATCCACTCGCGTTTTCGTCGGAGGCTCCGTGTGCTGGAGCCGGCGGCAGTGCCGAGGGAGGGTAGCGCATCAGTCCTGCATCTCGAAGCAGCGGGTCTCTCACCCTGCCCCCGTGGTGCTCACCCCGAGCGGGGAGTCTCCGCTCCCGTCTTCTCCCGAGGTCCCAGGGATCAGCCCCGCCGAGTATCTTTTCAACTTCTTTTATTCCAGGCGGCTGAGGCTCATACATCACCGATTCTCGTAGTGCCTCGCAAACTCTCACCTGGCGTTGCTGTATCCCAAATAAATTTTCTAAACAAGCATTTGCCTCCCAAATACGGATATAATCTTCACTGGCTTTCTTTTTAATGGCTTCCATTGAATCGATGCGGCAAAGCTCTTTATCTTATAGTGCAATACAGAATGTGGCGTTGTACACATATGGTTTAGTTTTTTCACCCCTGATTCTTGCGAGCTGGGCAGCTTTGAGCCGGGAAAGGCGTATTTACACGTATTTAACTCCTTGCACATTCTAATACACTGAAATGGTATAGGATGGTTTGGGAGGTATGTTTGGGTAGAGAGATTAAACTCAGTCTAGGCAAATGCACTTTTAAAGCCGATTCCGAAGAAGTGTCTATCCTTAAGACAGAGCTGAAAATGCCCTAGACATTTTTATTGCTGTTGCTGAAAATAGGCTAAACACGGAGCGATCCGTTTGCCATGGCAAACGGATCAAGAATAAGAGTTAAGATCACGTGTGGGTGGAAAAATATATATAAAAAGAAAAAAAAAAGATAGAAGGAAGGTACGGGAGGATGCGTGCAGAGCCGGGAGTGCTGTGGGCGTGGGTCTGCTGTGCAGCGCGTACCCTGCAGGGGTGAAGGCAGAGGGCAAGCGAGGGGGGAAATTGACTGGCAGCCTGCCCGCAGCCACCCCCAGGTACGGCCTCCTCGGAGCCCTGGCGGAGCCGGGGACTCCCCGCCTGGGGAGGCGTCTTTGGGAACCCCGCGGCCGACACGAATTGGCGCCGCCTGGTCCCTGCAAAGTTCCCCTCTTTCCCGGCCCCCGGAAAGCAGCGGGGCTGCCTGGGCTCCCCGCGCCGCTCCCGAGACTTATCGCAGCCTGGAGCCTGCACCCAGGGGCTCGCCTGCCTCGCACGCCGCGCGTGTCGCTGCGTGTGTGTGCGTGTGGGAGCGTCCTCTGTGTATATGTGTCTCTGTGTGTGTGTGTGGAAGCGTTGGGTTGCCGTGTCCGTGCCTGCTTTCTGTCTGAAGGCATCTAGAAGTGTTGTCTCTGGTGTCCACACGACCCGCTGGCAAAGCAGAGGGGGTGAGTATGAGCCCCTGGTTGTGACCCGTCTTTCTGCTGTGTCTGAGCTGCCAGGCCGTCTAGTCTGCAGTGTGATCTTTATCTTCAGCTGAGAAAGAACAGTTTACTCCGCGTTCTTCTTCTTCCTCTGAACTTGACAGGGAAGTGTAGGTGCAGTTTTGTCTCGATCAAAGCAATGCCTGCAAAAGCAATGTATACTTCCATCCAGACAAATAAATCCGAGTGAGCTCCACTCTCAGAACTGTGCCACCCCTTTCCAGGCTGAACTCAAGCTCCTTTTCTAACTTGCAAAATGTGTTCGTGTCCTTGCCTGACAGTCTGTCCAGCTATCTGTCCGTCTGTCTACCTTTGCGGTTGGCCTTTCTGGGAGAGACAACCCAGGTCGGATTGTCAAGTGTGTGTCCAATCCTGTTCAGTTTGTTTGGGGCGAGTTTGCCCCTGACCCTCCTTCTCCCCCGAATTCGTTCTTATTTGAGTAATTAGACAAGGAAAGTCTTATCACCCTCCTGAGCACCTAGGGCCCCCAAACCAAAACCCAGTCACAGTACTCAAAATTCAGAGGGTTTCTCTCAAGAAAATATATTTGTATTTATTTACACGAACACAGACCCATGAAAAGCTTTCGAGCTGCGCGAGCGTGTGAACGAGGTGTCAACCCCGATTATGTGAAAAGAGATAACACTGATCTCATAGGCATATTTGAAATAGGTTACCGGTTTATTGTTGGTTGGTTTGTTGTTTGGGATCTTTGTCTCCGGAAATAAATGTGAACTGATTTCTGAAATCGTTTTCCCTCCTGGGGTTTCCCCCTATTCTGTGATGTAGCTGCCATTGCAGACGGGAGATGAGCAATTTCTAAATCTGGGATCAGGCTTAGAGGACCAGAAGAGGTAATGCCGCCAACCTAATTCTGTTTCTAGACACACATGTTTTGGAATATGGCAATACGCTGAAGACAAGGTGCTCTCTGAAAGGACGAGTCTCTCGGCGTTCAGCCGGGAAACGGTGTAGGAGGGAAACTGCAGCTGCGGAGATCCCGACCCCGAAAAGTTTGTTCTGTAGCTCTTTACAATGATTATTTGTAGGGAGAAGACTGGAGAGGTCGAGCTCTTATTGCAGCTCCGCACGGGTTTACGGCCGCAAACCGTAAGGGACGGTGCTGTAAAACTCCCAGGAGCTGGTGACACACCAGGTTTTCACGCTTCGTGTGGTGCCGCCGAGGTGTCTTCTCTCCAGCGGGGTTCTGGGGCTTGTGCGCCGTGATGGTCTCTGGGGGAGAGAGAAGTGTTTGCTAGATTTGTTTTCCGATGCCGACGTTAAAACGAAAAGGCGGCCTTTGAAGCGTCGCTTTTAAGCCGCGCCGTGCAGACCTGGAAACCAATTCGCCGGGGATCAGTCGTGAAACCTAAAGAGGGAATGGGGAGCCTGCAAATCTTTGCAGCCGCAAAGAGAATTAATCGCATAACACCGGCTAGACGGCGTCCGCCCGAGCCGTGAGTTTAAAAATCAAAAGAGGGAGTAAAAACTCGATGCGAAAACCAGAGGAGATGCAGCTACAATAAAAACGGGTCAGTAAAGCCTACCCTGCACGGGCCGACCCCCAGCCCGGTGTCAGGGCGGAGGGGGAAGGTGTGACCCAGAGGTGTCACATCTGCCGGCGGGGCCTTCGCCGGGGTCCCCCGGGCAGGGGAGGCGGCGGGCGAGGCCGCGGCCGCGGAGCGGAACTGAGACTCGCTCAGCTCCTCCGCGGGTGCAGCAGGCACTGCGAGGGGAAGGATCGCCTGCAGACCTGCAGCTAAAGGCCCAGAGCCCCTGCCCCGGCCGTGCCCTGCTTTTTCGCTCCTGCTGAGCCAGCTCGGCCTTTTTAGCTGCTGGAGGGGAGACGCGGGGCTTCTCTTGCTTTCCCGAGCAGACGACAAAGAGCTGCGATTTCTCTTCCGCGGCTCCTTGGGTGATTCCTTCTCCTTCTTTGCTTTCTTACTTCTTTGCTTTCTTGTCCATTAACTTTAAAAACTTGGCGAAGGTTTCCATTCCCGGGGCTCCAGATCCATTACTTGACACGCAAGAGTCGCGGTCGGCTTTTTCCCTTTCGCAGGAAACCGCCCTGCCAAAGGGAGTTTCTTCTCTGCTCCAAGTTCAAAGGCACAGTCCTGAAGTAGTTAAGGGGGCAAAAGGGACAAGTGTGGGGGAGGCCCCGGGTCAGGAGCGCAGGGTCGAAGGCATTAGAGCCTCCGCCTCTGCGGGCTTGCCCTTTACGGCCTCAGCATTTCCCTGCGGGCACCGTCCCCACGCATGGGACCGAGGGGCTTGAGGGACACGGGGTGGGGAGGGGAAATATCCTGGTGTTTCTTTTTGGAAACATTAAAGAGATGGCACTGAGGGCCACCGAGCCCGAAGAAGTGACCCCGGCGGGTAACGGGGCTTAAGGAGAGCGTGGTTTTCCCTCCCGCTCTGCTGCCTTCTTGGGATCCACGATCACTGGGGTACCGAGGCAGGCATATCCTACTGATAAACGGAATAATAATTTCTCTGCCGCTCCCGGTACCTGCTTCTCTCCGTCCACTACATCCTCTGTCAGCCCGAGGGTGTCTGCTGGTGAAATCTTCCCTCGCCGCCGCCCTTTGCTCCTTCCCTGCAAGTTATTGGGTTACGCTCGGCTGCTGTGTTATACGGGGCATGTGCCGGGTTGTTAGAAACCTCTATAAAAGAATAAAGACTTAGTGGCAGCCCGCGCCTGAAACTCGTTTACCTACACTTTATAACACAGCCCGCAGACCCCGTTTAGAAGCAACGAGATTTGGGCTTGTAGAAAGACGAGTCTCCCACTCTTTCTATTTGATCGAAAGAATAAAGCCGTGTAAGGTGTTTCCTGTCTACTCGAGATTTTGTGCGGCACTTTAGGCAGGTTATTTCTTTGGAAAACAGCCATGGAGCCCATTGTCTTTATCTGATGCTTGAAAGATTGGGGAGGAGAGGAAGAAGAAAAATCATTGTTAAAAAACACTTTGAAGTTGTGCAACTGTTGCTGCTCCAATTTTTTTCTCCAGTTTCCAGATGCACCAGAAATCGTTACTTTGATCTCACAAAGCAGCAATTTATATTTTTTAATTTTTAAAAAAAATGGTTGGGTAACTCAGAGCGTAATGGCAAACATGCCGGGGATGAGGTCATCGGGCCGCGCAGGGAGGCCCGGGAGGCGGGAGCGAGCGAGCGCCGAGAGCGCCGGAATGAGGCGGCGGGGAAGGACCGGGCTTTCTCTCCGGACGAGCCTGGCTGCCGGAGCATCTGCTCGGGGCTAATCTTACATCCCCGCTCGCTCACAAGGCAGAAGTCTGCCGGTGCACAAGGGGCTGGCTGAGCGTGCGATGGAACCCTCCCTTTTATGCGCTTGCCCGGGGCTGGCGGAGGGGCGCGATGCTGCGGAGAGAGGCGCACACGCGTTGGGTTGCCAGGAGCCCAGGAGCTATTAAAAACCACGGCTGGGACCGCGGAGAGGGCCATGACATGGCTTGACAAATGGTCCCGACCCAACTTCGTTAGAGCAGGAGGGAGATCATAGAATCGTATCATATACTGAGTTGGAAGGGACCCGCAAGGATCATCGAAGTCCAGCTCCTGGCCCTGCACACGTAAGCCCCATGAATCACACCCTATGCCTGAAGGCGTTGTCCAAACACATCCTGAACTCTGTCAGGCCTGGTGCTGTGACCACTTCCCTAAGTAGCCCGTTCCAGTGCTCAGCCACCCTCTGGGTGAAGAACCTTTTCCTAATATCCAGCCTAACCCTACCCTGACACAGCTGTAGGCCATTTCCTGCGGTCACTGATCGCCACAGAGAAGAGATCGGTGTCTGCCTCTCCCATGTGTGAGAGCCCTCTGCTTTCACTGGTGCATGGCCAACCCTCTTTGAGAGTTCCTCAAAAATTAATTGCCCCATATAAAACCAGGAGCCTCGCGTCTCTTGCGACTCTCCTAGCTCAGGGATACGATGCGTAGGCTGGAGTTACCAAGGCCAACCTGACCCGTTGCCTGAGCCCACCGGGGCGGCTCTCTCTCGTCTCCTCCCTCCTCGACCGGAGTAGCCTGGACTGGCATCCCTGTCCCCAGGGTCACGGCCGCCGCCGGGCCCGTGGTGATGGCAGGGACAGTGCTGAGATCGGCCGGACGGAAGCAGCAGGCTGACAGCTGCCTCCCTCGGGCCGCTCCCTCCCTGACCGAGCCACAGCCACCTGCCTAATGGCTTGACTCCCGGGAGACACCCACCCGTGCGGAGGTCAGGAGTTTATTTTGCTAAGGAAAATTAAGTGGGAGGAAGGGTAAGGGGAGCGCGTTTGTGTGGTGGTCCCGAGAGACACTGAGCCCATCACTCTCCCGCTGGACACACAGGACCGTGTTGAATCAGCGGCGTTGATTGCCGGTGACTGTCTTGCTGGGCAATCACTGCCGCTGCCCGGCTTCTCCATTTCAGGATCAGCCTGCTGACCCTACAGACCACGCGAAGTATGAAGTGGCTCTCTCGGAAGACCGTCGTACTCGGTGGGGACGTTTGCAGAGCTCCTCGGGTGTCCGCGCTGGAGGGAGCTCGACCCGGGCTCTGCTTCTGCCGTGCCTGGCGGCGCCCGGGTCGGATTGCGCGGAGGATGCGCCCTTCTCCCTCAGCGCGGGTGAAAGCGGCTCCGCAGCATGCGAGCAGGATTTCGTTGTAAGGCCGCCTGGACCCACCGAGCCACTGGCAACCGAAGACTGGCTCTGATCCCGCTGCTGCCAAGGAGCGAGACCGCTCCAGCCGTCGCCGGTCGCTGGCGAAAGGGCCCAGGCAGCGGGTGACACACGTCCCGCGGAGTGGCTCCCCGCGTGGGCTGGCGTGTCACCGCCCGGGCGGCCCCGGGAGTGGAGGCTCCGGTGCTGCCGCAGTCCCTGCGTGGTGCGGGCTGCTCGCTGTCTCTCCCGCTGCGGGGAGAGGTGCGGGGAGAGCAGCACACTCCAGCGGGGAGGCGAGGTGCCCGTGGGGGACAGGAGACCTGCCGGCTGGCGGCCAGGCACACGGCCGCCCCCCACTGCAGCCTGCGGGCAGGGAAATCTGTGGTCTCCAGGGTAGGGGGCAGCCCCATACTGCTAGAAGTGGCCCTCCCCTGGGAAATGGGACCGAAGTGACTCGAGGGCGAGGTGGTGGGATCTGTCGCGACCCTTCAAAACCCTTATTTTTAAAAGGGAAAAAATGCGGGGGGAGGAGGAAGAAGCTGAGATGCTGACACTGAAGAGTCGCAGAGAGACATCAACAATCGGTGCCTATAGACCACATCAAAGCACTGCAGAGCAACAATAAAATGCCTTGAAATACTTCTTAATGCGATGTTTGCATTGGGCAAGTCCACAGATGACGCCGAATTTGCCATCATAAGAGAAAGAAAGCAGCAGATGAGGTTTAACCAACATTTCTCTGAAACCCGACTATAGAGGGAAAAGAGAGGAAGGGAGAGGGAGAGATTTTTATAATCCTGAAAGGCAAGAGGAGAAACCACATCAACGCAAAGTGAGTAAAATGCGGCAGGGCAGGATTACCAAGGCACAGGGGGATCTTAACAAATAGACCAATATGCCACAAAACATCTGTAAAAAAGAAAACTTCCAGTCAGGATTGCTACGGAGGCACTTTTGACTCAGAGGCTATTGCTAGGCCCTGCTATTTTAGAGGAGGCCATATTTGTCCCCCTTGCGCCCACATTCCCCGGGCGATATGGGGACACCCACAACCTTAGTTTTGTCCCGATAGCTGGAGAGCTTTTCTGGGCGGGGCACCTCTCGCACGGATGGTGAAGAAGGAAAACGGGGGCGAATGTGTGCGCTGGCGAGGGGAAAACCTCCGGGTTCCGGTCACTCTCTGCCAAACAAGCAGTCACACTCAGATGAGCGCTTAATTGCTATTGTGTTTTTGTTTTCCAAAGGCAGAACTCCTATTTCCCGAGCGCGGCTGCAGTGTGGCACAGGCTGGCTTTGTCTGGTCGCGGTGCGGCCGCTCTCGTCATGCTGGCCCCGCCTGACTGCAGCCCAAAGCCAGCAGTACCTATTTAGCCGCCTGCCACCCACGCGCGAGAGAACGGCTGGATGCAGGCAGCTGAGCACCCTCTGCCCCGCAGCGAGTCTCCCTCCCTCCCTCGCTGACTGCTCATTCCCGAGGAGATGAAGCCCCGAGCTGTGCTGAACTGTCAGATCCCGCTCTCAATTTGCTTCGTTGCCTTCTCCCGTGGGCGAGCTGCTGTCCCCTCTGAATTTGGCTCTCCCACCTCATCCGCTGACCGGCCGCGCCAGGCGAGAGCCGGCGCCTGCTGCCGGCCCTATGTTTCCCTAAGCCGGAGCCCGTCGCGGCTGAGCTTCCCGTGCTGGTTTCACACGGAAGCTCCCGGTCGCTGCGCCCACGCCGGGCAACCTCGGGAAGTGCTGCCGGGGCTGCTTGCCCTGGGTCCGGCCGGCCGCGGGGCTCCGCTCTTCCCTGCTGCGGAGATGTCCCTGCGGTCCGGCCCCTGCGGACAGGAGCTGGCTGCTGCCCACCGCCCGCCTCGAAATATTGTTCTGCGGGAGCCTGAAAGGCGGCATTGCGGCCCTTGGGCTCCTCCTCCGAGTGTGCCGCACGCCGCTCCTTGACCCGGGGCGACTCCGTGCCCGCTGCGGCAGGGGCGCGCCGGGCCGAGCACAGGGCAGGGAGAGAGGCCGTGCGGCGGGGGAAGCACCGCACACGCTGCCGGGCTCGCCGCTGCGCGGCCGTGCCTCCCCAGGGGATGGAGACGGAAGATAATTTCACTTATAGAATCATGATAGAACGTGACTCCGGCAGGAATGCGGCCGGCACCGAGACGAGAGCGGGGGGGTTATCTGTAGGTTTCCGCGGCTTTGCGGGGAATTAGCGGGATGGGCTGTGGGAGGCCGAGAAAGCTGCGCTGAGGGAGGGATAAAGGTTCAGATGGATCACGGGGTATCCCACGGCGTAATCACTCATCGCCCTCCGTTCGATTCCAAAGTTTCGGTCTTCCAGGCAGGAAAAATCCCTGCGAGGCGTGCAGGTCGCACGGCAAAAAAAAAAAGGGACCACATATATCGGGAGAAATTCCTCCCGCCAGCCCAAAATTTCATCCTCAGAGAGCCCAGTCCCCGGCAGCTTTCTGATTACTAGAAACTAATAAAAACAGTATTAGAAGCTAATAAAAGCTTGCTTAATATTAAACCTGGGTAAATTCCGGGCGCCGAGCAAGAGCGGGCGAGGTTTGAGATACAGAAAGAGCGCCCGCGTCGGGGCCCGGTGGGTCATGACCATTTCCGAGGGGCTTGGAGCCGCGTGTCTGGCGTGCCTGCTTTACGCAGCAGTCGTGCTTCACGTGGGTCAAAATAAGCCGTGTTTGAAGTTCCCGGGTTGCGCCACGAACATCTCTCGTGAGGAGGCCGGGGACCACTCTCCTGCTTCTGTAGTGGTGCCTAGTCTTGATAGCACGGGGGGATAAACTTCTGTTTTCCATAGTGGGAGGATTACATCGGGCAGCCACAGATCTTTTGAATAGTCCCATTAAAGTCTGCTTCGTTTTAGGTTCGGCCCTAAACGGGGTTGTTTACAGTATAACACATCATGTATGAGGTAGGGGAGCGCAGAGACGTCTCTTGGTTCAAAGAGCTGTGCCTTGAAGAGAAAAAAAAGTTCCCCTTATATTTATTTTTTTGACCGAACACACATTGAAATGCTGTGCGCATTCCTGCTTTCCTCCCTGGAAAAGCGGGCTTTGGATCCCGTCTCGGTAACAAGGGGCCGGTTGTCCGCCTGCAGCTCCCCGTATGAGAACTATTGTGTGCAAAGCCCACAGCGTTTTCTGGGGAACGCCACTTTTCCGGCGTGTGTGAGGCTTGGGGACAAGAGCGGGACAAGGGGCAGCGTGGCCGCTGGGTGGGTCCTGCCTGGACCCCGGGAAGGTTGAAGCACGCTTGGCTTCTCCCTCTCCTCCTCCCCAGCGGCAGCTCGGGCTGAGACTGCCGCAAGGTACCGCAGGCCCCGTGTTCCCAGATCTCTCCACTCATCGCACTCAGTCCTGTGGGTTTGGGAGCCGAGGGTTGCATTTGGGCTGGAAAAATAATCCGACAAAAAAGCAAACAAATCCCCAAACGTCAACTCCCTCAAACTATCCCAAATTATAATAGCAGCAATTTTCTGCGAAGAAGCCGCTCTTCAACGCGCCGCTGTGTAAATGCTGTTTGCTATCGGTGTGAAACTGATTTCTTTTTCTTTCCCGGTGGAAAAGTAGTCAGGCTCCCCGCAGAGAACAGCCACCTTTCAGACTAAAATCTCCCTGCCGGGACTCGCGTGTGTGCTGCCCCACGCCTGGTCCTGGCCCGGCTTTCCCGGTGCTCCTCGTATTCCAATGGCCACGCCGCGTCCCCGGGGTGTTAAGGGAGGCACACGCGTCCCGATCTGGGGTCGGAACCGTAGGAGTGCCGAGCCACGGCAGAGCTGAGCCCCTCGGCCTCCGGGAGATGCTTGGCCGGCGACCTTCTTGGGACCAGCTCTTGTGCCCTGACTCTGGTGGGGGATCTGGTTAAAGCTCTTGTCCTGGAGCTTGTCTAGATACAGCCTCGCTGCCGGCTTTTCCCCGCTCCTCCAGAGGTCTCCTAACTCTCTAGACCTCCGAAATTCCTTAAGGGGGGTTTATATATTGGGGAAAAAACCCGAAACCAGCCAACAAACAAAGGAAAAACCCGACCCAGACCTATGAACCGTTTTGAGATCTCTCTCGGTCCTGTCTCGGCGGCTAACACCACTCCCGAGTCCACCTGCGAACAGGGGCAGGGGCAGGAAGAAGGAGGCCCCGAGGAAACCTCAGCGACCCGCTGCAGATGAACCGGGGGAGCGCGCAGGGGGCAGCGGAGCCCAGGAGCCCAGCTCCACCTTCTCCTCGGCACCACGACCCTGCGTGAGCGACTTCGGCTGGCTTTGCCACCTCTTCTCGGGGTGTGAGTGTGTGTGTGTGTGCAAATAAAGTTGTCAGGAAGGTAATGTGGCGGGTGGCAAGCTGTGGGCAGGCTGGCATGGTTGATCAGACTCTTCGGTCCCTCACCCTCGGAACCGAGCGGTGCACAGTTTTTGGGGGTTGGGGTCAGCCCTGATTTCCGGTGGTCTTGTCAGCCTCTGCCCTCCTTGGAGCTGCGTCTTGCCTCTCGCCATCCGAGAGCTGCAGCCACGAGGATTCACCTGTCAGCAGAGACCTCAGCACTAGGCAGGGCGAAAATCTGCAGAAGAGGGAGGACAAATAAATATCTTATTAAAAAGCGGGCGGCAGGAACAGCCGGGATTGGGTCCGGGGCGCCCGTGGGTGTGAAGCCGAGTGTCCCGGGCGGGCGCGCCCCCAGGCTGTGCCCGGGGGCTGCAGCGCACAGGGAGCGTGGAGCAGACCAGCCCGACCGTGTGTATCTGCGGGTTTCACGCAAGCAGCGAGAGCTGAAAGCTGCAGAAACTCCGCGAGCCTGCTGAGAAGCAGGCAAAGCGGGTCTGTAGTCTGGAAATGAAGAGAGAGATGTTCTGAAGTTTGGCGTGGTAAATACAAAATGCATGGCTTTTAATCCTGCCTGTGTTGTTCCAAGTCGGTAGCTGAGAAGGCAGAAGGGTCTCTAGCCGGGACTTTGGTCTTTGTTTGCGAGGGGAACCTGCTTTGTGTGAATTATTCATCATAATTGCCTATTTCCAAACAGCTCCGCGGGGAGGCTCCGAAATGCAGTCAGGTCTGACTGGTGCCTGCGGAAAGGCGACGCCCGGAGCTGGTGGAAGCTCAGGGACAATTTTAAGCTCCCGATTCTCCTCCCCACCGGGAACACTGGGGCCGGGATGGGGCTGAATGGGGGGAGAGGCCCGGGGACAAGGGGCATTTTGTTGCCTTAAGCCCAGGAGACGTGCCGATGCGTTTCTGCTCTGCCTGCTCTCCTTGTGCCGCCCCGAAAACGGGAGAGACAGAAATAATATACGCGCCGAAACAAACAGGGGAGAAGTCCTGGTAAAATGGAGGGAAAGTAGTGGCTGTTTTTTATAGTCCAAGTGTATAATCGGATTTTTTTTTCTGTCCTGATAGAAAGCAGATAAATTTAGGAAGGGAGAGCTAAGAGAATAATTACAGGGTGAAGGTAGTTAAATTTTATTTCGAGTCCCAAAGGCAAAACCTGACATTTTATTGCAAACATCTGGAAGGCTTAAGAGACTGGCATGGTGTTTGTTTAAACACTAATAGAGATTTTTATTCTGTAAAACACAAACAAAGCCCATTTAAAAACACTTGAGACTGTAAATATTTTGCGGTGGTTCAATTCTCAAAGCCTGAGAAAACCGGGGGAAGGGGAGGGGGAACGAATCGACAGCATAATAGGGGTATAATTATGAATTAGTTAATATACGCAACAATACCGTTTGTGCAGACCATAAAAATAAATTGCAGGCGTATTTTTCTCCCCAGTCACAATAACTGACCCCGCGCTGCACGGGAACATCACCTCGCTCGTGTTTCCAAGCGGCGACTTGTGCTTGCTTTAAACTTGCCTCTTACTAGAGAGCCAGCCTCGGAATCCTCCGATCCGGTAAAAGATAATCGACGCTGTGTTAAAGCCCAGTAAATCACTCGCTCACGTTATCAGACAGCCTTCAGCCCGCACCCGCTGACTGGTTTTAACGTTGTTTTCAATTACTAACTTTAAAAAAAAAGAGAAATAATAATAAATCCACGGGGTAGATCTGGATGAAGACCTTCGGAAAGGTTTTTCTTGCTGCGGAGCAGGGTTTGAAACTGGCCCAGCCCCTGCAAACAGCACATCTGGACAGCACTCCCGCCCAGCAGCCGGCTCCCCTTATCTCTCTTTTTTTCCCCCAAATATTTCCATATATAAACAAATATTTTTCAGGCTCGCTCTGCGACAACTGGAAAGCAGAAGTGAATGATTTCTTTATAAACCCCGAGGCCTGGCCCTGCGACCCTTGCTCCTGCCACTTTATTCCAGGGAGCAGTTTCCTGGATTTAATGGGAGCTACCCCTGCGAGTAAGAGTCTGGAATAAAGACCAGGCAAAGGGACGCATTCATCTCTGGCGGCCGGGGGTCGGAGTCGGATTTGAATCCAGATTAAGCCCAGGCCTCTGGTAGACTCGAGGTTTACACCGCCCGCCGCGGGGAGAGGGGACCCTGGCCTCAGTGCCGCTGCGGCTGAGAGGAGCCCCGGGGACCGGGCGCCGGCGGCGCAGCGAGGATGCGTTTTGCTCGGTCCGATTTTGGTGCAAAGGCTCCGCCGAAATCCCATCCCCCGGCTCGGGGAGAGGGGGTTTTCTCTGGGTGAGCTTTCTCGGCGCAGGGGGCAGCGAACCCTGCGAAGGGGCAGCGGCGGCTCTCTGTCCCCCCCGTCCCCCTCATCCCTCCCCTTTCCCCCGGCACATCCAGTGGGGCCGCAAGGTCGCTGCAGGGTCTGCCCTCTCTCTCCGCTCGCACGGCGGAGCAGCAATGCCTTTGTGTTTACCGCTTTTGCGCCGCCCGGCGCGGACGGGCAGAGGGAGGGCGAGCTGTCCTGAACCGCCCGGGCACCAGGATAGGGCCAGGGAGGAGGGAGAGGAGCAGTCGCTGGGGCCGTGAATCCCCGCGGTCCCGGGAGCGGTGTCCGGGACTGCGGGGAGCTGCTCTCCCGTCCCTGGCCAAAGGGTCTGCTCCCTGGGGTTTGACAATTAGGGGCCGTATTGGCTTGGAAACTGCGCTGTGTTTCTTGTCGTTCCTGCAGAGGCTGCGTTCGGCTGCCAGAGCCGGGCGCGGAAGGCTCGGACACAGCTCGCAGACCTCGGGTGGCACAGGAGAGCGCCCCAAGGTAAGAGACCCAAAAAGGGTCGGGGCTGCTTTAAGCTGTCCGCCAGTAAAATCGCACTTAGTGATGTGGAAAACATATTTCTGAGTAGTTCTATCAGTTCCCAAAATTCCCAAATTTAAATCTCCCTGCCTTTCCAGCACCATTTCTTTTCACTAAAACGCTATAAATAATCCACTGTTTTCTTGGGCTCTTTTGCTAAAATCTCCCTCCAGCTTCTTTAAAAAGCTTCCCCGGTGTCTGCCTCCCAGGCAAGTGTTTCCGAGGCTTTCGGAAAGAGGGAAAAGGATTGTTTTGGTGTTTGTTTTTTTTTTTGGAGGGGGGGTTGTTTTTGGTTTTTGGGTTTTTTTTCTTGAGACGTTCCTTCGCCTGGGGAAAGACACACAGCCGGAGGACCCGCTGGAAACACATGTGCCCTCCTCCGAGTCCCCGCTGCCGCTGCCGGCTTCCTCCGAGCCACTGCCTCGGTCGCTCCCTTCTTGTTGCTACTCCTGCCCCGGCACGGCTCCCGGCGGAGCCGGGGAGCGGGCAGTGCCGGGGAGGGGAACACACGACATCCCGTGTGGCAGCGCCGCTGTGCCCGTCGCTGAGCCCGCGGAGAGTGACCTGTCAAGGAGGTGTACTAGAGGGGAGGGGAAAGGAGCGACGGGGAGGGGGATGAGGGGTGTAGGGCGGGTGATGGAGACGTACAAAACCTGCCCCTCAGCCTAGATAACGGGGCTTAGCTTTTCCAGGATTTGCCAAAGAAATGGCTTCTTTCCCACTTTTCATCTGAAATCCGTTTCCGTGCGTGTGAATCCCGGCGGGCTGTTGTCAGTCGGCGCTTTAGGCCAGGGAGAGAGGGCTGAAAGGCTCCGCCGTACCACGCTGACGTGGGCACCGTGGATTCACTCTGGGAGCAAAAGGAAGTGTCTTTTCCCCCTACACTCCCACACGTGTCCCTTTCACTTGTTTCCAGGCCCATAGGAAAAAATAGTCTACGAAAAAGCTCATTCTCCCCCAGAGCTGCCCTAAGCCGCTCAGCACCTTCGGGGAGCAGCGGAGAAACACGGGACAAAAAATAATCCCTTCCTGAAAATTTGTATGTCTCTTTGCCCGCTTTTCCACCGCGGCTCGGTCGATGCTAATCCCCTCCCGCACTTTGTAATTATTTATATTTTATTTTGAACTTGTATCGAATTAACCCCCCGCGGCTTTCCCCGCCGTATTTTCTCTATACAGTGTTTCGCTTGACTTCACCTATTTTTCGAGGTCTCACCAGCTAATGAAAACACACGCTTCTGTCACCTTCTCAAAAGTAGCCCTTGCTGCTTTTCACTGCGAGCCCCCCCCGCGCCACGCGTG
>VZTG01006172.1:518350-600686 GCA_013397845.1 Melanocharis versteri | reverse complement strand
TTACCGTGGTTTACGGCGGGGGCGTTCGTCCGCCCGTCCCTTCGCCACCCCAAGGGCGCAGGGACAGACCGAGGCAGGGCGGAGCGCGCTCCTTTCCTCGTCGAAAGTTTAAGACTTTTTTGGTTTTTTGGGGTGGGTGGGTAGAACGTGTCTCCGTAGGCGCGTTTGCCTTCACAGAAACACGGCTGCTCCTTTAGGCGGTCAGAGTCTTTTCACGGCGAGACGAGCACAGGCGCTTCAGAGGCAGAACAAAACGGTGCGGCAGCTGAATAGATAGACTTTTTCGGCTTTGGGACCGTCCTTTACCTCGCGAAGAAACACACAAGCGATTTTGTAAACGAATTTTACTGCCAGTGCAGCCCTTGTATCACACGTCCATCCCACGGGTAGTTTTGGTTGCATATATTAAAAGTGCACCTATCGGTTGAAAAACCCCCAAACCCATCTGAAAACAAACAACCCCCAAACAACAAATTAAACAGAAGGAAACAAGGCATTGCTGAGAGTTTAATTATTCGTTCCCTGTTTATTTGAATCTACTCTGGCGAGCTACTGTGAGCCTCTGCAAAGAGAGAAAAAACACGGCACACCTTTTAAGACCCACGATGTGTTTATTACATATGCTTATCCGTAAGATTAAGACCCGGGAGTTTGACAAAGCCTTCGGTGGCTGACAAGAGTAAAACCTTGAGCTCTTTTAGCGCGGCGTGTTGCTCTCCTGTGCCTCCCGGGAGGTTGCATCCGTGTCCATTCCAACCCTGCTCCTTCGCGGGGCTCCTGCTCCTCCTGGCCCACGGGCAAACCCCCTCCGCCGGCGGGGGTGAGGGAGCCACGCATCCCGCCCACCCTCTGGAGTGGTAAAGAGATTTTAAGAGCAGGAGAAAATGCGATTGACCCTTCTATATATTTTTTTAATACCCTTACTTCTGAATGCTCACGTTGATGAAGTCCGTTCTTTGAGTAGTGGCTGGTAAACCCGTGACTCGCGAGTGACTTAATTCGGTTTCTCACTTCAGCTTTTGTTTGAGTGCTCGGTGGATGGGGCTAGGATTTCAAGAGCCAGCAGAGCACTTTTTCTCGTCTCTTCCCCGAGGCAGAGCACGTTGGCGTACATCGTCCTTTGCATGGCCCTTGAGGCTCACAGATGAGCGGTACTCTGTGACAACGAGATGTAAGGCAGAGTTCCAGCTTTGCCTTTGTCTTGGAACTGGGAGTTATTGATGAGAAGCCTTTCTAACGAATTTGTGTGTGACTGAGATTGTATGAATTCATTCCACCTGTTGGATCATCAGTTTGCCTCTTTAAGACGGGATACGGAGCTCAGATCCGTTGCTCCCTTGTGTACGCGATGGAAGGAAAAATGAAAATCTGCCCCTCCTAATACCTCTGCTCTCCCCATACTCCAGCAGCAGAGCTAATGCTCTCGTCTTTCCCAGAGGAGACAATTGCAGGAGGCAGATGGAGCTGTCCAGATGAGAGCCAGGAGAGCCGAGCCCTGTGGGGGCTCGGGAAGGGGTTGTCTCAGTCAAGTTCATGCAACTCTGACCTTGGAGCCCGAGGGGACAGAGAGCGAGAAGGATTTTTTCCTGTGGTAATATGCGTCTTACTGAATTGGGGAATTCCTGCTGCTGGGTTCGTGAAACTCTTCCTGTAGAGAGGTGAATTACTCACACTGTATTAAGAGGGCAGGTAATAGAATAATAGAGAAACCTTACAGAGCAGCAGAGCATTAGAAAAAGGGCAGCGTGTCAAACAACTTCTTCCTTTCTTTTATATGTATTTTAAATCTGCAGCATTTTTTACACAGGTTTATTCCATCTGTTAGTAAGGGGAAAACTGCTGTTTCAAAAGATGTTTCTTGTCTTTGACGAGAACTTTGGGAGAATCCAAAAAGCTTCTGTTACAAGCAAAAGTCAAGTAATTCCTTACGAACCATCAATCACTTCTCCCTCCTCCCATTTGGGACTGAGCACTTATATCAAATATCAGCCCAGCTAGCCTCTCCTCAGGCAGAAGTGTCCTGCTTTATCCGTATCTGTCTTTAAGGAAAACTGATGTTTTTTTCAGATGGAAAAGTTGAAAGATGCCTTCCAAGAGTGCTGCATTCAGGAAAGAGAATTTGCATTGTTTTACAACACAGTCGGTGCCATTTGAGTCACTTCTATTCGCACAGATCACTGTTCCCATTGTAATCTGTTGGATTCCTGAATGAATCTTTGCTTCCAGTCTCAGGTCTTCAAAGACCAAAATTTTTTCCCCCCCAACATTTCTTTTTCCTGCCTTCTGATCTAGATTAATAAGGTTACAATAGTTTAAATAATGCACTAAAACCTGTCTGAGAGTATTGAAAATATTCCTGAATATATTGAGACAGGATCAGATGGCATTTATATTGCCCTTTTTTAAAAATGAGTAAAATCCATTGAAGTGTGATTTAAATCACCCTAAGTGTCCATATTGAGATCTGTAGTTTACACTGATAACATAAAATCAAATTCAGTGAAAGAAACTTAAATTTTCTGAAGCTGAAAGCATTTCAGAGATCAACAGAGTTTCCCAGAGAGGCGGAGCGTGCTAGTGCCCGCTGATGGAGTTACACGAATTTGTGCTAACTCTGAGTTCTCTGACATCCTCTCAAATAGTGCAGTTACTTTGCAGTAATGGGATGGGACGTTCTGTTTGAATCCTGGCAGAAAAGGCATCGTGGGTATACACACACCTGGGCAGTGTCTGTCAGCCTGGGAGCTGTGTGGCTCCTTTGGGAAGAGCAGCAGTGGGCACCGGGCTCTAGGGAAAATGCGGGCAAGTGGGGTCTTCCCAGTTCTCCAGGTCCTAATCCTGTCCAGAGCAGCTCTGCACAGCAGGACATTGAAAGATTTTGCTTCTACAGCTTTATATTTGAGCTACAGCTTCCTCAGGTAGAGAGTGCTGTGCAGCAACGCTGAGACATTTTTGTTTCCAGAGGGGAAAAAACCCAAAGGTGTAGCTTTCTGCTGCTTATTTCCAATACCTTTGAAAATAGGTTACGATTGCAACCTTTACACCTGCGAAACATCTGCTGCCTCAAAATACAACCCAGTTGCATTTCCTGTGTTAAAAGCTGTAGTGTGCTCTGGTGAGAAGTGTTAGAGAGAGATAACACAGTGGTGCGGTAAAATTAAATTGAAATGCCTTTGAAAGTAGAGTGAGAATTCTGAAAACTGAGAAGAAATGTGTGCTAATTGAAATTCTAGTAGCAGCTTGCATCCTGGGGGCATCTTTTAATTGCATATTCTCCAAGGTCAGAAAACAATGGATCAGTAAATCAACAAGTGATAAAAGCACTTGTTACAATAATATTTACAATAATATTTTCATATACTCTTTGCTTAATTGAGCTATCGATCTGAGAGTATTGTGAAGATGGTGAAAGGACTGAGTCAGACCCCTGTGACCGTGGGCTGTCCAGTGTTTGCTGCGTGTTTGCAAATGCAGCCTTGCAGCTGTTAGAGGGAAGGATTCACCTAGCAAGTGGCTTAGGCCAGCACAAACTGATTCACAGCAACGGAGGAAGTCTGAGGAAGATATTAATTTTGGGACTCAGCAAAAAAAAAAAAAAAAAGTGAAGATGGTGAGGATTCACTTAGATTTAGCTTAGTAAAAGCTTTTTTTAAAATTTTATTTTATGGAGAATCAGGAAAGTTTAGGCTTTGGCCAGTCTTTAAGTATTTATTTTTGTGCCATCAAACTACCTAATGTTTTTAAGTTGTGCCACCATTTTAGAAATAGATCCCAAGCCTCCTTGTTTCAATTAATTAAAAAGTAGTTTTAAAATAAATCATAGACTGAATTAGCAAATAAAACCAAGGCATTTTTATTTGTATAATACTCAAATCAAGTATTTGAACTCAAAACTACTTCCCATTTTTTCTTTTTTTAAAAATCAAGGTTCTTTGGCAAATTCTGCAGGATTTAATGAAGTTTTCATTTCTTCTAGGCTCGATTTTCTTTTCATATATATGTATAATTTTAAAAAGTTCAGCTAAACTCTTGCATGATAGAACTCAGTCCCTGTCACAGCGGATGGCTTCACTTCACTGTCACTTCACCTGTTCTTTCTTCTCAACACTTTTGTTTTTTGGGAAAGAGATCTTCCAGTATTGTTAAATACACATTTTGAGCTATGTCCACATGTGTACCTCTTGGAAAGGAGCTTAGGAAGAAATTATTGCAAACCACCTTTAAAAGAACCAATTTAGAGTTTCTAAAGAGTACTTAACCAACTGGTTTAAAGCTGACACAAATCATATTAATAATCAGCACATTTATATGAATGCAGCCACAGCAAAAATTGTTTTAAAATCAGCGGGCCAGGGCACACAGAATAGTTATGAATGACTTACAGTTCCTTGACTTCACTCAGGGGCTGGATGCACTCGCTAACACTGACATTTTTCCATGACCAATGAATTAACAAACCCAAGCTTCAGCTTTTAGGTGCTTCAGGAAATAGAGAACTCCCTGATCAGAAATCTCCCCCGAAACCAAGGAGAAAATTGAAGACACCAGGCTGTCTTTGCTTTTAATAAGAGTGAAGAACTGTGCATCATAGACTTCTTAAGAAGCTGCACTAGTAATAGCAATATCCCTAAATATGATACCAGCATCTCTGCGGATGCTTATGCAGAGAAAATAATTCCAACAAGAACAAGTTATAACATTTAGAAATGTGTGGTACATATGATGTGTAGGTTAGGGAGGCTTTAAAAATAGGTTCTTCTTGGTTTACCCCTGGAATGACTGTAAGTTCTGTAAGTCTGAGTTTGCTGGGGGAAAAGGGACCTTGGGAATACATGGAGAGATTCACAGATAGACTTTTTTTTTTCACCTAATTGTCACACTGTATTTTCCTCAATCCTGCTCTAAGGATCCTATTGAAAGGTCAGTTGTTAAATGTTCATAGGTGTTATTGTAAACACATTTAATAACTTTTACAAGAATCGCTTTCTTTGATGAAGAAATTATCCCAGTTCTGCCCTGTCAGCACCCTCTCTCAGCACTGCACTTTGCACAGAAAAAATGCAAATGAAATTTAATTGTGCTTTAGGCAGCCTTTCTCACCAGGGTGAAAAAATAGTAGAAGACCTGTTGAGTATTCCCTTATATCCTCTCAGACTTAATGGAAACACTGCCACTGGCTTTTTTAAAAGCAAGCTTCAGCCTTGAGGTTGTGCTGGACTCTGCTGCTGCCTTAACTTGTAATTAAATACCATGCAAGTATTGGGATTGGCAATACCAAATTTTTAGTTGATGTATCCTAGCTTGAAGGCTGTGTGGAAGTACGCTGCTAAAGGAGGGCCTGATTCTTTGACACGCCAAGTATCTGCGCTTCAAAAGACTGTATGGTGCTGATTTTCAAGGGTGCAACTTCTGTGACCTTATTTTCCGTGGTGTTAAGAATGTGTAATCGCCGTGGAGATCTTAACCTCTCCCTTGATTTCTGCTCTGGGGTACCTGAAACAGGCTGTGATAGCCACAAAGTAGCCTCCTCCTCAGCAAGACAGTCAGGATTGGAACAATTTTGGCTTATGTAGGGGGATTCCTTTTTCATCTGCTGCAATACCGTGTCAGTCTGTAGGAGTTAAATAATCACAATAGTGA
This sequence comes from Melanocharis versteri, assembly GCA_013397845.1. Taxonomy (NCBI): domain Eukaryota; kingdom Metazoa; phylum Chordata; class Aves; order Passeriformes; family Melanocharitidae; genus Melanocharis; species Melanocharis versteri. The sequence continues at coordinate 595,046 of VZTG01006172.1, read as the reverse complement.
GGTTAGTACCTGGCTGATCATTTTATGCTCTTCAGATTTAGGGCAAATGCCTGATAGTGTGAAAACAATCAGGTTGGATCAGATGCAGGTTTCTGGATTGTGCCTGTCTTTGCAATTTCTAAGTGCTCCTGCCATTTAATTGTGTTACACAATAATACAGTGTTCCATACAAGGCAGTGAGGCTGTTATTTTTACACTGAGCAGTTTTTTTGCTTCATAAAGCTTAATCTTTTTATGCCAGAAGGTTGTAGCAAGCTATGAAAATATAGAATTCAGCCCATGACTGCGGGTGCCTAATGGTTTTTATTTTGCTCCAGAATTTAAAAGATAAATAGAAGATTTATTATGGTAGGATTTGGGGGTTTCCTGTGCCAAGCTCTTTGGAGCAAATAAAAAAAAAAAAGCCTTAATTTACCATCAAACGAGCTTAGCAAAGTCTCCATGTGCCTAGTGGCAAGCCAGTCACATTATTCCCTTCAGTGCTTGGGAGTGCTAGCCACATAAACTGTAACATCACAGTGCTGTTATGCAGGTCCCTGCAACGCTGACGGAGCAGCAGAAAGCCCGTGCTGCCCCATTAGAGACTGCTTGGATTATGCTGTACACTGTAATTCTGTTTACTCCATAACTCAGGAAATTGTGCCTGAGCTGGGGAAAGGGAGGGCAGCTGTGGAAGTGCCTAGCAGTGCGCCATTACAGGAATGGACAATAATTAATAGCTTTTGTGAAAATACAGCCGTATAATGCAACTTCAGGGAAAAAAACCCACCTCAGTCTGCTTCTCAGAATGAAAGATTCGATTGTGAATTGGCTGGTTATTAAGAGCGCTTCAAGACTGTTTGCTCAAGTTACATTAAGGTGCTGAGCATCATTTATCCAGGGTAATGCTGGAATAATTGATTTAGAAAAAAATGAAAAGAGGTTGGACTGAGTACATACAGGGCACATAAGAAAGTAATCCAGTATGGTTACAGCCTTCCACAGAAAAGCAGTTCAGCCCCAAAGGGGGATGGAAAATATCTGGGGAGTTTTTTGCCTCTGTTCTGATGCAATGTCAGATGCCCTGCTCCTGGTTGTGCTCTCAGACACCCGCAGGACTGGAATGTCCATAGGCTTTGGTAGCTGCTGACTTGTCCTTGGGCTGAGAAATGATAGAAAAATAGCAAATCAGGAATAATAGTGCTGTAGCTTAGCTGGATGAGGACCGGGTGCCCTGTCCCCTTCTGAGGGGCTCACGTGGCTGGGACAAGGGATGCAATGCACCAGGGAGTGAACCGAGCCACCATTGTGTTCCTGCTGAGTCATGGGTGTTCGTTATCCTCCTGGGAATGAAATGATGGCGAAGTCAGGAAGAGATGAGTTATAGTGGCAAAGGAGCAGAAAACCAGAAAACGGATAGAAAGTCAGAGAGAGGGATCACTGCTGGGAAGGAAGAGGAGAATGAGGTGGGAAAGGGAGAAGTTCAGGGCTTCATTTCCTACCCACCGGCTGCTCTCAGCATGAGAAGAAATTAGAAACTATTTTCAGACTTTCTCCCTGCATCTGGGTACCTTCCTGTGTTGTTTTTCCTTTTTTTTTTCCAGAATAATGAATAGCATGGTTCCTACACATGAAATATAGTATTCAAAATGGTTTCTGAAGACAACTTAGGACATTAAATGAGTTAATGCAATAATTTGGTGTAGTTTAGATATGTAAGAGAGAGGAAAGGGAAGACCTCTCAATTAAGCAGAAGCTTTCACGAAAAAGAGCAGGGTTTCTTCTCACGGTCTTTGTTCTCTGTGGTTTAATGCAAAAAAGTTAGGAATTTCAGGAAAAATTAAAAATATTCTCCTAGAGGAAATATTTTCTCTTACAGTCAGCTCCACAGCATTTTTTAGAATAATATTTAAAATTCTGTTTGCGACTTTTGCTACTTTATTCAGGACTTTGGCCTTTTTTTAGCCAATAGATGTTACACATGGAGTTCAGTCTATTTTATTGTGCAGTTGCATTGGCTGAATATTATGGATTTTCATCGAATAAAAATGTCATATATTTCAGTGCTTTATAGTATTAATATTTAAATTGTCAGCATGCAGAAGTTTTTTATGTGCCAGAGAGACTATGTTAGACATTATTGCAGTGGGTGTAGTTATTTATTCTATAGGTATAGCTAGAGGCAATTTCTAATTGCTAATTAAATTACGCACAGCACATTTCTGATTGTTAAGGACATAATCAATTTATAATAATCAAGTACTTCAGATAATTCAGCCTTCCTCCTCTACTCAAAATTTGTACTCGTTCTCTTGTTTACTTGTGTGTTTTTCCTGGGGGCATGGCTGGAAGAAAGAGGGACCAGCTTTTCTGCACAGCAACAGAAGTTTTTTGAAATGTCATTCTGGCTAGGACCCCTGAACCTAAATGAAGAATTATGAATAGTAGCAATGGTTTCTTGTTACAATTATTTGCAGTTGAGTGAGAATATGTGAAATACATTTGTGAACTGACCCTCATTCATTTTATTTGTGGATATTTAAAGAATTACTGAGTATTCATGAGGCTGCTTGACAGACATGAATTAAAATATGAATAATTACATCTCAGATAGTTGCTATTTGCGCTACCATTTACAATGATGTTTGCTATGCACACAAATGGGAAGAAGAAACTTATTATTATGGCCATCTAATGAAGCGTGTAATACTTATTTTGCATTTTTTTCCTGAAAATTAAGCATTTCTTTTTTAGNCCCCCCCCCCCCCCCCCCCATTTCTGCTTCCTTTTTTTCTTTATTCCACACTCACAGGTGTATTATTTTTGACCTGTCCGAGTCGTGACTTTTGTGCTGTAAGCCAGGGTGTCTGTCCAGCTGTGTTTCCGAAGCAGGAGGGGATTCACCGTTAGCACTTGGGCCGCTGCACGTCCTTTGGCCGGTGACTCCCCGTGGCAGCCCAGGGCTGTCCTTTGCTCACGTTTAGCAGCACAGCAGAGCACCGATTCCCACCCAGGGCCTCAGGACACTGCAGCTGTACAAAGAGTAATGTTTTGAAGGTGCTGCTGGTCAGTCACCCTCCTTTAATGAGACAACATTCACACCAACTGTTTACACTGCGGTTGGCTGAATTTTTTCCCGTGTACACACTGAGATGAGATCTTCGTTGCCCGTGCCAGAATTGCCTCCTTGAGCACTGCAGGTCAAATGCTCCTAACTCTTCCCTGATAGCTCCTTCGTAAGGGAAACGGGGATCTCGGCCAGGATTTGTCATTATTTTACTTGTGGTCTGAGTTTGACATAATTTAATAATAAATTCAAAAGAATGGTGGATGATATTTGAGTAGGAAATCAAATCTCAGTACAGGGGAAACCCTAAATGAAGAATAAAGAAATAATAAAAATAGAGTTTTGTGAAATAGAACAGAGATCTTGAGGTTTTTTTTTCAGTGCAGAATGAATTACAGTTGAGATATCAATTTATAAAGGGATATTTTGTGGGAAAAAAAATCAGAAATTCCTGAGCTATGTTTCCTATTTGTCTAAGATATTGTGAAAACACCCTTTATTCTTGTATATCTTAACAATAAACAAGGAAATACAAAGCAGTAATTTCTCATTTGTGAGGGCAGAAGAATCTGAAGCTGGAGATCTAGTTTGCAGAGTTTGTAGAGCAATTAAACGTATCAGGATTCCCAGTTCAAATTGTTGGATCAAAATGCACCCTGTTTTAATAAGGAAAGCACAGGAATAAGTCAGTGATCGAGCTCCTTGCATAAGGGATTTGCCAAACTGGAGATTCACAATTTTCATTTTCTTCAATTGCATTTGGACTACCCTGACACAGATAAAAAAAGGTTATTTTTTACGAGGACATGACTTTCAAAAGTTATTTTAAAATATTTGGGTTTTTGTTTTTCTTCAGAAGAGTCTTTAGATACTTATTTGGGGCCAAATTCAGCAAGCAACTGAGAACTCTAGCCCATCCTTTTACTGTATTTAAACAGAAGCATAACAGTGATGATGACTTATACCAAATATTTAATAATCTTCATTATTGGTGAAGGTAGTTCTCCCTCTCTTTTTTTGCTTTTGTTCTAGGATTTTTTTTAAGAACTGAGGATTTTTTTTTCAGTGAAGACATTCCTGCTACTCTTACCAGTTCAGAAAAAGTGACTGTTTAATATTGGACAGAGTTTGAATCCCATTTTACTTGCTATATACGTTCTCCATGTCATGTGCATGTATAAGTCTCTCCCTCTCTAGATAGATCTATAATATGTACATTTATATATTATATATAACTTAAATTATTGTTTTATGTATATATTATATATTCCATATAATACTAGTATTTTTGATTTTCATATAGGAGTGTAGTATAATCTTTTTCTAGGGACACTAAAACACCATATTTAAACATTTAACGTATTTTAGGTATTTTAGAAATACCAGTCTTCTCCGTTCCTATTTTGCACTTATATATTTTTTTTCTGGCAGCCAGCGTTAGATACTAGGGTTACATTTGATGGCTAAAAAGAAGAGAGTCGTGCTTTGCAAGAGGTTTCATGCGTTTGGTAGTGAAAGCTACTTTCATTTTACAATGGGATTTTCACACCTGTTTTTGTATAGAGCAGCAAAAAAAGGCTTTGCTTTTTAATGGGAGAAGCATTGCTTTATGTACAGATTTGCCCAATTAAGTTTGCAGCAGGTAGGTAACGTTTGGGACTTGAAGGTAGAACTGTCTGCTGTCTTTGGTGAGAATCACCTCTTTTTACAGCAGATATATTCGTGGCAGCACAGGTTTCCCTCCAGGCAAAAGTGGATGTGAAATCCTCTTTTTACAGGGCAATTCAAAAAATTCGCTGCGTTAAACAGAAGTGCAAAAAACTCTTTTAATGAAAGACAGATTGTGAGCGTTTGCCTAAGATTATCACTCTGCTAAACTGAAGCAGAGCAGCCGAAATTCCTGCATCGTTTACATCCCGTGAGCAAGGCAAGGGCAAAAGCTGGAGGGAAAATATTTGATAATGTGCGAGCAAACAGCTGTGAGGAAGAAAAAGCTGCACTTTCAGTCACTGAATCTCTTGGCAAAAGAAAACAATAGTTTAGTCAATGCCAAACGAAGCAAACCCTGGGCTGTGCCATGCCATAAATCCTTAAAGGGACACTCTCTACTTGGATTTAAAAAAAAAATCTGTTCTGATGGCCTCTGGTTTCTTCTCCTTTTAAATACTGTGGCTGGCACTTAAAGGTGTATAAAACTTTAATTTCTGTCCATGGGATCTTTCCCTTTTTTATGTTTGCAAAGGTGGTTTCTGTTAGCCCGTTTCCTCCTCGCTATCTGAGGCCCTGATCCTGCCAGAATTTATTCGTGTCCTTTATTGCAGTGGGTCTCCCATCCAAATCTCTCCCAGCAGGAAAGGTGAGCTCACATTTATGTGTTTGCAGGAGCAGCGCCTAATTGTAAGGGAAATGGAAACTGCACAGAGTTCTGTCTGTGGCACAAAATAAACAGTCGAGAATATGGAGTAAAGTATATTTCTTTAAAACTTCCATTATAGACGTGCTAGATGTGACGTGTAACTTTAGTAAGGGACAGTCCCTTCAGAGAGGAATGTAATTTTTCATCTTATAAGTATATAGTTTTAAGCAGAAATATCTATTAAAATAGTATATAGAGAAATTATTTTAGTTGTGAGGAATCAGGTTCTTTATATTCATCCTACATTTTCATTTCAATATAAAACTGTCAAGTCCTTTTGTTGCTTGCCATGGAACTCCAGTGGGGCTTTGATTTTATTTCCCTCATGCATGATCTTGTTTTGCACATTTAGCAGTTCTGATGTTGGAACTTTAGGTAAGTCCATTCAGAAATTGCAGTATTTATTACACCACCTTGTGTTGTGTCAACAGAATGCTGAACAAAATTAAATTGTGACCCCTTATATGCCCTTATCCAGAAAAATAGTCTCACTGAAGTCACTGGGAGCTGGAAAATACATCAGATGCAATTTAGGCATTTACTTGAACTTAAAAGCCTAAACTGCATTTGAAAATGTGTTGGGGCAGGGGGGAAAGTGTGCTTAAATTATTTACATGCCTTCCAAGGCATATCGAGTTCTAAAGTACGGTATTGGCGTGCATGACCATAATTGAAAGATCTAGTCTAGCCGTAACAGGCTACCTTTACCTTGTGCTAGAGGTGGCTGAGATAGACTGCAAACCTGCTGTCATCTCACAGAGCTTGGTAAAATCGCTGCACAAACAGCTCTTAGACCCAACATAAGGAAAGGGAATGATTGAGCACCGAGCTGTTAGGCAAGAAATTATCTTTCTTTCTTTCTTCTTTTTTGGCTTACACCCTGTGGTAAAAGTTGGGCAAAGGTGTTTTGCTATTCCTCAGGTTTTGGACCTCAGTTGCAGGGAAGTTATGTAGAAGAGAGGTAATCTTTATTTCTCCTTCTGTCTTCTTGCACACCGGTGCAGCTCTTTTACTGGAAGTTGTTTGCAGAGCACAGGTGAGATGTCATTATTTAGATCTTGTGAAATAAAATATGAACAAGCATGTACCAGCACTTCCGGAAGATTTTATAAGCATTTTCCACCCCAAAAACCTAGTTTTGCTCTTCCACTGGGCCCTGAACTCTTGATGACTTTTAAAGCGTATTTCTATGAAAGAAACAAGCCTCTTGCAAGCAGCTGGACAAATGATTTGCATCATGTTCTGATGTCACCAGAAATGTTAGTTCTTCCAGCCCCTTCCCCAATGACTGTATCCTGTTGTTTACCAACATTTTCAGCTCCCTGTACATTTCCCTGAATATCTCACAGCATCCCAGGCGCAGGCGAATGTTTTCTCCATCTGGCTTCTGTCTGAGGACGTTCTGCTGGGCTCAGCACATAGAGCAAGTAGTCAAGAGAGCCTCTTCAGTGAAGGTGCTAATTTGTTTTTGATTTTCACAAAATGTGTAGAAATGTAATTCATTTGACACCGCTATCCTTCTGTCAAAGTTGTTAGAAGCTGACCAGTGAGTCAGTTTGAATCAGTGGGTGAGAATATTAAGGGGAAAGGGAAAATTTACCAACTGATGGCCTTCTGTAAGTCTAATTTCCTAAGAAATACAGCTAAAATGTTTGATATTTAGACTGGCAATCTATCCCCTTATTTTATAACCCAATGTTCGAAAGAGATGCTTTAGGCTAGAGTTATTTTATGTGCTTATGAAAAGATGATGAAAAAATAATGTTCCACACTTTCACACATTTTTTGTCATTTGTATAGCTTAATTTTTCAACTTTCAGATCTGAGTGCCACTTCAGGAAACAAACCCAACTGCACAAAGCTTATGCACATGCTGTTAAGAGGCACTGATTCTCTATGCCCCTTTTTTCCTGACATAGGTCTTTTAAACATAATTTCCTCTCCTTTCCCAAAATACTTATGAGGGGGTAGCTAACAAAAATTGGTGTATCACCATTAGCAAAACAAATTACAACCTGAGGGTATAAACAGAACAAAAACTGCTGGTTTGGAGACTGCAGATTCACACAGACATCTGTAGGGTGGTTTGCAGACCTGTTTGGCACCTTGGTTTAAAGGATATTGTGCTTCATTTTTCCAGATTTGAGTTGCTGCACATTCAACTCATGTACTGTAACATTACCTTAATCCTGACTATGACAAACTATCCAGGAGCATTTCGTGCTGTGCCTCTGCTACTGCCCCTTCTGTTTTAGAAGCCCTGACAACTCAGAATGAAATGTTACCCCTTATTTGGTAAATGGTAACATTTTAAAATGATAATTAGTACACAATTAACCTTTCATATTTTTTTTAAATGGCTTGACATAAATAGCTACACCCTCTGAGTAAAGATTTCCCTGTTAGGGAACCCAGATTAAGAATGCATTTGCCACATAACACTAATTTAAACCCCATATTAAGAGTTTAGTATAGTTTGTTGGCTCTTGTGTGGAACACTGGATATGAATTTCATCAGAATATTTATAGATACAACATTCCTCCTTTGTATCACCATCTGCTCACCACCTCTGATTCTCTAGCTGAGCTTCAGGGTCTGTACCAATGTCAGCGGAAGCTTTAAAATCTGCCATTAAAATAGAAACAACAGCAGAGATCTGCTGTTAAAATAATAGCAACAACATCCCTCTGTGGGATGCTGGGGAACACACAACTATGGACAGGCCCGATCCAGAATTCCTTTCCTGCCCTGGGAGCTCTTTTGGGGGGTAAAAATAAGAAAAGAAAGAATACACAGGCTGTGTACAGATAGATGGAAATGTGGAACTACTTTCTCCCATTGTCCTTCTAGCTGAACACTGGGGAGAGATTGGAACAATGCATGGAAATGCCATGCAGGCGATGTAAAGAGATGCTCAGCAGATGAATTCAATATAAACAGGGCTAAAACCACTGATAAAGTTAATTTGTACATTTTCCAAAGGACTCTCTATGTAGTTGTGGCTCGGCCAGCTTCTATGCGTATTACAGTTAATGGCAGCAGGATTACAATTAATAGGAGCAGCGCTTGTACTGGATAGCAGTGGGACTGAATTTAGGGGTTGTTTATGAAACACCCTGAAAACACACACAAGTCGAGCTGTGAGCAAGGAAAACAATCTGTGAAACTGAAAGCAGTGAATAAAAGTTAGCTTTGCTGTCAGGCAGATTTCTAGTTGATTGTAAGGGAAAACCACTGAGCAACGTCATCTGGTTTGGTCCTTTAGTTGTTCTTTTTTTCAAACAGTCTGAGTGGCCATGGTGTGGCTGAGACATACTCCTGGAGAGCATCTCAGAAGACACACATGGCTAATGAGTTCACATCGTGCTCATCAGCACAGCTTCTCAGGACATTTTCATGTGTTAGACCAGCAGAACTTCATGCACGATGTAATTCCTGACAAGAAAATAACATTGCGGTGGCTAGTATGAAAGAAAAAGATGATCACAGTGATCAGCAGTATATCTTGAGAGGCTTTACTTTCCATATCTTGATGCTGCTTTGTTAAAAAAAGTAGTTGGAAATGTAGCATGATGAGCTTTTTCTAACAGAGAGAAACTAAGGGCTTTAAAACTCGCCTTTTTCAACAGAAGAATAATTTAGGACTAACAAATTAAGCTAACCATAACAAAAGGATGAAACAGGACAAATCCTCAAGACAGAAAGTGCCTTTGGATGATTTCTTATCCAGAAAAGTATGTGAGCAGCATTTGCAATGGATGTTCACAGTGTAGTCAGTGGGGCGTTTTAGGTGCTTGGAGCGGGATAGGTCAAAGTGCAACAAAACCCGTGACTTCTTATCCTTCACAAAACAAAATTATCGTAATTAATTTACAAATAGAAGTAGAAGGAGGTTTGCTGATTTTGATGCAATTACCTGCTGAAGAGCTAGGCAGAAAAATATTTCTGTGTCTTGTGGTGCAATCACTGCAAAGCATATCACTCACTGAAAGAAGCATGAGGAATTTAGTCTGGAGGACCGAGGCTGTTATTAAGTATCAGCAGCATGTTGATGGAGTGACTGTGCTGAACGTATTAGTGATAATTGATAACTCATCAGAACAGCAACATCATTAAAAGTAAAGTGTTCAATCTCTAAAATACACAAGATCCTGGTCAGCTGTTGCATGGTACAAATAGACACTTGCAGTTTCACGGCATAGGAAATAATACACACAGAATAAATGAACAAAGAGCAACACAAAATGGCAGCATGATAGACAATCAATTAATGCTTCAACAACGTTGAAGTGTAGTGGGAATACAATCTTTGTACAATGATTAATTTCCTCTTATATTGGGTAAGATTTTTTGTCTTGCTTCCCTTGTGCATTCGGAGAGTGCTGTTGGTGGAGTGGACCATCAGATGAAGGTGTGAACTGCCTGTGTCTCTGCTGTCAGGGTGGAAAAGGCTGCTGCATTTTGTTTTAATCTAAACTGCATGAGTCTGTTGGCAAGACTCTGTGGAAATGAACAGGAGACCAAAACAGGAGGGCAGAATAAGAGATCTTCACGAGATAAGGGAACCCAATTTATTATTTTTAATGACAGGCATATGGAAGAGACACGTATACCACAGTAATAACAAGAAACAGCCTACCATTTAATAATGGGAGAAGATAGCATTTATTTTTATGGCAGGTCAAGAGCCCAATCCACAGAACAGAGGAAACTTTGCTTTCATGAGCTCAGCAGGCCAAACCCGCACCATGCAAGCCACGACTGCAGTTGGACTGGCCTTTGAAGTTAGTTGTATCTGCCTTTGCAGTATCAGGCACATGAAGCCCAGGAACATTACAGGAAAAAACCTTTAAAAAATTACTGTAAAGGGGAAGTAGCATAAAGAAAAAAAAAAGTCAAAATCCACATTCTTGTGAGCATAAATCAGTTCCAGTGGCCTGAGTGAGTTTTCCCCTGTTGATACTATGTGAGGCTGACCCAGAAGGACAGAAGTATGAATACAGTAGCCAGTTGGGCAGAACTCCAGTGCGATAAGCATTATCTGTGTAATCTGAGACAAATCCCTTTTACTTTTGTTCAATAAAGGTAAGAATTGCACAGTGCAAACCACTCAGAGGTCAGACTGGTCCTCACCTTTACTGTGTGCCAGTGACTGCCTGTCAGTAATCTACAAGAGCTTGAGGCGTGGGCTCAAGGCTTGAATTTGATCTCACACACCTAGAGCCTTTTATTTCCTCGGTCTATTGAGACACCGTAGGATTTCTCCTAGTCACTCTGGGTTTTGCAAAGAAGCCAATTGGGATGAAAAGCACAGAAGAAGGTCTCTGGCTAGAGGCACCTTTTCTGTCAGGGGTGTATCTGCCTGAGTAGGAAGAAATAAAAGTTCATTTGAGTATGTCAACCCTGCTCCTTCTTGCTTATTCCTGGCTGCTTTCAGCTACTTTATGTTCAGTTGATTTTTTACTATCTCTTCTCCAAGTATCTAACTTCTCCCTTTTGTTTCAGAATCCTCTTTCTTTGCTTTTCCCTAGAAAACTCACCATGTTCATTCTCTTAGCCTATCTTGTCTACAGTAACATTACTGTACTGATGATTCTCCCCAGATGTTGTCTGGCACATGATCATGAGGCCAGGCACTTCCTAAGCTATTTACCTTCCATTAAATAAATAAAAAAAACCCCCAAACCAAAATGAAAGACAACTTTCTGTTTAGACAACTAAAAAAACCCAGTCCAAACAAAGCTAGAACATGCAGAAATTGCAAAATAAGATATTCAAGATTCACGAGGGCATTAACATGATACATTTCACTTAATGGAAGTATTATGCCTGTTAACAAATTTAAAGGAAAGTAGTATGTGAATAGTGTATGTACAATATGTAAATAATCAATATTACTGATCAAAATTAGCATGACTAGGAATTTGGGCTTAGACCCTGCTGAATTTCTGCCTTCAGTGTGAGTAAAGAATAGAACTTGGATTTAAAGACACTTTTCCATCTTCTGACTAATTTCTAGAAATGTGAACTGATGGCCTTCTCCATCTGGTGCCAAGGTGTCCCAGAATTAGCAAGCTTTAAGGAGGAAGGGAGAGGGCAGTTCAGGGATGAGACTTGATGTCTTCCAGGTTTGATCATTCCACGTGTAGGATCTCACAGCAAGAGGCATATCCTCTCTTCCTTCTGCACCAAGTGAACTCCAGGCGAGGGGCAGGCAGTGGGCAGCCGCAGGTCCAAGGGGATGCCGCAAGCACCAGGGGTATGGCCAAGTCCACTCAGAACATTTCTGTCATCCCAGGCCCCTGGTGCAACCCAGGATGACAGAAAAGCAGCTTGCATCTCAAGAGGTTCTCCAGGAGGGAAAGTCGCCGCACAGAATGTACACTGAATTGCTACAGAGGCAGATGCATAGGTAGAAATACTATTTTATTAAAGTTGGTTTTGACCAAATCACACCTGGAAGATGAGTAGCATATGTGTTCTGTCTCTCATTCCCTATGCTGAGGTACCTATTTCTCTTTAAAATTACATGTGTTTTAGAAATGATTCCATTCTTCCTTGAGTTCATCCACATCGGTTGCTCCAAAGTGCAGAATGGTCAGATGAGAACTTTTGTACAATTATTGCTGATTGCTGTTGCTGATAGAAGAGAGGACTTCTTAATTTATTATCACAAATTTTTAAATAGTATTTGATATCCACCTCCAAAAAAGTTAATCTAGATGGATGACAGCTGTCATAATGCAAAGAGAAATGTACATCGGATTGAGTGAAGAATTATTTCTTTTTAACCAGGATAGTAAAGAGAGAAAGATAAAGGGAAAAGAGTATTTTGCTATTTATCTCAAGGAAGGCCAAGTAAAGAAGTAGCTTTCATTTTTCTTTTCTTTCTTAATCCCTTTCTTATGCAGCACTCATCTCAGAAATTTTCTCACACCATTCTCATCCTCTATTAGCCTACAAATACGGCTTTGTCCTCAAGTATAAAGCATCCTTCAGCCGAGTTTCTTATTTCAGCAGAGCTCTGTAACAATGTGCTACCCTTTCAGCCCTGTAAGATTTCCCATTGTGGGAGGCCTTAATAGTATGGAACTGTTTGTTTTTGGCTCTGTCTATTGCCAGATGAAATTAATGACAACAGCTTTTCAAGTCTTTAAAGTGCTGCCTGGTACACACACAAGTATGTGGTGAAACGGGAAAAGAATGTGAGGGAGTATATTCATTCTAATAGTTGTTGGTTTTTTTTAGCCCATCTGAAAAATCTCTGTTCTTCATTTCTTAAAGTTTCTGAGGATTTGAGACTTGCAGGTACTTCATTGAATCTTTAATCCACAGTAGATTCTGAGCTTTTTTTTTTTTTTTTTGAAAATGCAGAAATCTAACACCTTCCTTTTCCCTCATCTAACAATTTTTAGTGTGGAAGCTGAGCTGTATGAGGCATCCTGTGCTCCGTGTTTCCCAGAGAGTCATTGCAAGTCCTGACTCTGATCTGTCCCTCACTTGCTCAGTTTTGAGAATTCTGCTGAATTTCTCATGGCCAAAATGAACAGCTGTCAGCTGTCAGCAGGGCCTCATCAACTGTCTTCCCCTTGAAGACATTCAATCCAACGATCCACGAACAGATGAGCTGTAGGACCTTTATAGAGCATAAATGCCAGTCCTCTACGTATCTTCAAAATCATACTGTTTCTGCCATGGCTATAAGGCCCTGTTGCTTAATTATTTCTACATCTAGAGGCAAGAAGTTCAACCCATACAATTTTCAAGCTTTGAAATTACCCGGGTTTTAAAATTTTAGTTATTTTACTTCTCAAGGAGAAACTACTATTTTATTGAACACCGTCTTGATAAATAAGTCTAAGGGCACCATATTTGGTCATAAACCCATCTGTTCCTGCTGCCTTATTTACATTCAGACTTTCTATGACAGTACCCGCTTCCTTCTTTGAAGTGTGTTATCCAAGAATTCTCAGTGTGTATATATATACACATATATAATTATTTTTGTTTTTATTTTATGGTTCTGTGGGAAAGAAGCCCCTAAAGGAGTTTAAAAGTTGTTGGCTTTTGGAGAGTTGAGCAATAAACAAAACCTTTTGGTCTCAAATCACCCAACATTTCTTCTCAGCATGTTACCATATGTCCTTTGCTGTCCCTTTTGAAGAAACTGCCACATTATCTGCTTTTTCAAAAGCCTGCCCACCATCTTTCCCTTACATCATGTTTTGGTTTATGCATTTTTAGGTTGGTTCTGTTTAACAGAGTTGCAGGAAATCCATTTCTCCAATCCTTGTGGATTTGTGCATATTTTAACAAAACCTTTTAGTAACTTTCTGCTTATCTCAGACTGAAAGGGGTTCACCAGGCTTTTCCTCCACTGATTCTTGATTTTTTAAGATGGAAAGGTTTACCAGTACCTTTGCCGTTTATCCTCGCCTTTCAAGCAACCTGCAGAAGTTTCTTATCCCAATGAGTTTACTGGGGTTTTTTTAGATAACTCTGTTAGGAGACACATCAGTGCCTGGATATGCAGCTCATGGTTGACAACAGTAAGAGCATCCCCCAAGTTAAGACCTTACCACCTCTTGAACATTACCAGCATCTAGCAACGTGATTAGCTTTAAATTACCAACTCACCTGCAAATCCTGATCACTTTGCTCTACCGAGGGCTGGATTTGTGAACCGACTACAATTTTCTCTTCTGTCCTAAATTTTATTAAAAATTCTTAAAAAAAAAATGAAAGCGATACAAAAGAAGCTTGTTCCTGCATGGAACAGTATGGAGTATGCACTCTTTCAAGTTACCATTTTAGAAGTCTTTGATCAGATTATATCTGCCATCTTCAAACACCAAGCTTTTCGGATGAAAAGGAGGTATTTGACTAATAAAACTGCCACCCCTTCTCCTGGTGGCCTGACAAGCTGTATGGTGTATATTCTCAAATTTCAGCTTAAGAAGCTTTCATTGTGGTCTGCAAAGGAGCTTCTTGTAATTTCAAGTTGTGTTATTAATTTTTTATAATTGCTTGTAAAACTTGTTGACCTAAGCTGGTCAATCATTTAGCAGTTAAAGACATCATTTGAATTGGTTCATCTGTTCTGCTGGCTTTTCAGCTGTTGCTTTCCCAACAGTAAAACTTACAGTTTTTCTAGTCCTTTTAGCTGATACTTTGATAAACAGTTCAGTGCTCCCTGTTGCAATTGCCAATATTCCCTTTAATTGATAGACAAGATGACAAAATTTCAGACAACTTTTCAGGCTTCATGATACTTTACTTTCTTGCTACGTGCTTTATACTATGCCACTGCCGTAACATTCATTAATTTCAGCCATTCTGAATTTCTCCTTTTCTCCTGTCTTAACTTCCTGCTAGCCTTCTGGGTCTCCAAGGACTGCTGTGTCCTCTGCCCTTTGGAGCACAAATGCAGCTTCAAGTGACCAGAAATTACTCGTTAAGAGAAGGTACTGACCACTATAGTGGGAGACATTTGCATCAGAGGGATGCTGAAAGAGCAGGGAAGGGAGGACATCATTATTTTAAATTATTTTACTCTGCTGGCCTGGCCAGGGGGGTTAATTACTATCATCCCTGAGAGCCTACACAAAAAGCAGCTGTTTGCCTGCCAATCTGTGCAAGTCACTCAGATCAAACGAAGGACAAGGTTTGAAACACTGCCTGGGCCCGAGCGGCAAGGTTCAAGATGGTTCTGTTCAAGACGGTGTCGTGCATGGCATGCACCCACGGCCAAGACAATGGTGTCCACCAGGAGTTTTATTTCTTACATATGGAGGGGGCCTCACCATCCAGGGTAACTTGGCAGCACAAAAGTCTTTGGGTGTCCCCAAAGCTTTTGCTCTCTTTGAAAGTCAAGGCAAGGAAGGCACCCTGCCTCGCTGGAGGGATTTCTGCTGCCCAGACGGGGGAAGTGCTGCTTGTTATTAAGTCTCTTGAAACTGGGAGCAGTTGTGAAAGCATGTTTGAAAGCAGGATATGCTCTACAGTGATATCCAGGGCTCATAAGAGATTTTAAAGGGGTTTAAAGAGGAAATCAGACCTGATCAAGAGAGCTTGAAGACGGTAATTTAACAGGGGAACTCTGTATAGTCTGAGGGTGTTGCTTTCCTGTGTAATGATTCTTCTGTGATTCTGAACTGAAAAAATGCAGTAGGATATTAAAACCAGAACTTCTGGAGTAAGTTTGGTTGAAATCATGAAGTGGGAGAATGTGGCAAATTTGCCCCCACAAAGCCCAGTATAAGCTTTTCCTTAAAGAGTCACATCAAAGCCATAAACATTACAAGATGTAAAGCATGACAAATGTGCAACCAGAAATACCTCTCCCTGTTCTTTCCTTTTGAGCCTACAGAGGAGAGTATAGGATAGGCTAGAACAGTTAACAATCCAGGATGCAAAAGGAAATAGCAAAGCAACCTAGTTCAGAATCTAATGCAAACCTCAGATTACTCTCACAGGCTTTGCTGCAAATTTACTGTCATATCTATCTATTTGGGAGCTGTTTAGTGTGGAAGTGAGTGTGGATGATATTCCTGATAATACCTCTCCTGTAAACAGAGATCCTCTGGATTCATGCCACTGGCAGGGAAAGTGAAGGGAATTATGGAATTTGGCCCATCTGCACTGGAAAAAAAAAGGAAGTTGTTTTACTTCTCTTTTTTTTTTTCTTCAGCTTCACTTCTGATTCAAATTGCCTCTGCTTTTGATGCTCAGAGGAGCTGAGTAGGGCAACTAACTGATCCCTCCTGTGACGGTTGCATCCTCTTTGTGGTGAAACTTAGTGAGTGCTTTTGGCTTCTAGCTTTGATAATGTTCTGTCCCAATAGTGGCTTTTTCTTTTAATACAAATAAAACTATCTATATTTTAACACTGCAGATCACCTTTTCCACTGGCAGTAGGGATATGCTATAAATCACAAGGAGTGTAGACTGAATATCCTTCTGATGGCTCCTAGTGGCCTTTGTAGGATTTTCTTCATATCACGCTGATTAGCTATAGTATTTTACAGTTTTCTACCAATAAATAACATTAGCAGCTTGTATTTTGTTTTACAATGTGAAGTGGCATTCACTGTTTTTATGTTTTGCTATAGGGAAAATACACATACTTTATTTATTAAGAGGGTCCCACAGAAAATGGGCTGTGAAACCCCCTTAAAGTCATCATCTTCATCATCATCATCATTATCCAAAGACAAAGCTTTTTCCTTGTTCAATGCTTTAATGCAAAAGCCTCAAAGTTCAATCAACACAAGGACTAAAAGAGTTACTTCTTAGTGAGATCATCTGAGGTGCCTGTAGATTTATGTATCCTGGTGTAGGGTAAGGAGTAGTCTCTGGCATAACAACATTTTTGCTTACTTGGATGAAAATCCATGGAGACCTGCCAACCTTCTAATCGTGATAAGTAACAGCAGTTTAGATATATGGAGTTTAAGGACCAAAGAGACCCTTAGATTGCCTTATTACCTTTCCATCTACCACAGATTGCATCTTATTCAGTCAACTTACTATTTGGCTAAAGAATATCTTCTAGAAAAGCACATAGGCGTCCTCTGGAAGGTTCAGAAGCAGAATTCAGCACCACCTGCAGCAGGAGATACCCCACTGCTAGGAACACGTGTCTTCTTTCCCTCAGAAAGGAGCTTCCTGTATTGGTTCTTGTCAAGCCTTCCTCTAGGAAATTAAAGAATTGTCTTATATTTCATGTTTCATACTGTAAGCATATCCCTGCATTGTAATAAACTCACCCTGTCTTCCTTTGGTACACGAAGCAGGCACAGCTCCTTGCATCTTCCTCTGAAAAACATTTTTCTCAAAACAGAAGAAATTTTGCTGTTTCTTTTCTCTATCCCATTGAACTTTCAACCATCCTTTAGAAAATATGTGCAGAGGAGTATATAGAGTAGGCCTGTAGTAGTAGCTCTAGTTTAAAAGCTTTGAAAATCTAGATTAAAACTGCTGCAAGTCCCACTCAATACTCCCCAGTTTAAACACAATTACTTGTTTTTTCCAGAGCATTACACTGGAAGTTCACATGGTGTTCTTGTCACTGTGACACCTTATCCCTTTTCAGGCACACCACTGTTCGAAACACAAGCCTCAGTTTGTTGGTTTGGCTCCCAGTCTTTGTTCCTAAATACACAACTACGCATTTGCCTGCTTTAGCATGCCCTGTTTAACAAGATTTATGTTCCATTGAAATATATGGTATAGCTTTATTTATATCTTTATTCTTTGGCTTTTTTATGAATGGGATCCCTTCCCGACTTTTGCGTTTTTCTTGCCCAGAAAAAATATCAAGACTTGTCAGCAGAGCTCCTCTGTTCATCCTGTTCACTTAACACTGACACTGTTCTAGCCTTTCAGTGTTCCCCTGCATTTCCAGCAAACATTCAAGAGCATCACAGCAGGTCAGAGATCTCTTCAGCCAAGTCTCTCAGAATTGTTATGCACAAGTGGCCTTGGCCTGCCAAGTTGAATTTGCTTACTCCTAGGGGGCTGATCTGAATTTATGTAGCATCCTCCTCTGTTACTAATAAATAGAAATGTTCTTCAGCATTCTTACATGGTGCTGTCTTACTTCTGAGACCTAGACATGAGTAATTGTTATTTTGTACTTACATTAATGTATCCGAGTGCATTGATCTTAATAATTCAGCATTCTTAGTTTTATAGGCTACAAGCAAATATTTATTACTGTTTAGAGATGAAGAGTGTTATGCCTGTAAATCCCTGATACATTTAGCACTTACTAATGTAGACTTTCTTGCTGGTTTTGGCTTGACTCCTTCACATCATTTAAAACTCTGGTCAAAATTGTCTCCTTTGCCCATTGCTTCCTGCATACTTTGTGTTCCTATGGAAAAATTTTGTTGGGACATTGAAATGGGTTGTTTCAAAATACAAATACCCGTGGACTTTTAATCAGCTTTAGGGTCAGGCTTGAGAACACAATTTGACCCTTAAACCGTTAACCACAAAAAGTGTTAATCTTCTGCCCCCACCAAGCAAACTATTTTTATGAAAGCGATTATCTCGATGGAAGCACTCCCACCTGCTCTCAGGAAGCCTTGGTGCGTGCTAATAGTTTGCTGTAATATTAGAATTGCAGCTGCTTCGGGACGGGGAGTTCTCGGCCCTGCTGTCATTCATGCAGACACAGGGCTTTCACTATTTGCTCCTGTGACCTGGGTTGGTGGCTACCAGGCCACTGGTGTTACATGTCAGGGTGCTGCCTCCATCTTCAGTCTCTGGAGGAGATCCTGATGTTTGCTCAGTTCACAGAACAAAACATCATTTCCATATGTTTGAATTCTTCCTCAGCCTGCTCTTCCCACTCACAACTGGGAATCAGGGTACTGCTACAATTGGATACACTTAAACATTTATGGGACGGAATAATTTATCTTCAGGCCAGTGTTAGAAGAAAATAACAGAGGAAAGGAAGAAATAGGGGGAACATTCACCTGCGGGATACATGTTAATTTCTACTCAGTTCCCCTACTAAAAATAATTGGTCATCCTAAATTATTTTTGACATACAAGGTTCCAGAGGCTGGGAGACTGAAAAATTACAACTACTCGGTGTAGAGAGAAAAGATAAATACCAACAAACGAATAGGAGACCAAAGGTGAATTTTTGGTTCTAGCAATAAAAACCAGGGAGACAAATTTAAGGGCAAAATGCCTGACTCGTGTAGCAGAGATCATGAGTGAAGTGAGGGCTCCAGGTACGTCTGCTGTAAAAAGCACAAAACATGCCTAAAACTCTGAATAGGGTTATGGTTCAAAATGCTGGCGTGTGACTGTGTGAAATATTGTATTATATAAATAAATAGACAGCACCATTATCTCGGATCCTAAAACAGAACTCTCCTTCTTTCCCTGCAGGCCTGTGGGTTAGAACAGGAACTGGACATTTTGCAGAGAGATATTTCCATTCCACTCAGGCTTGGTACAAATTAACACCAACTCATGCTCATTTAAGGTTTCTCTAGGCTTGTCCCATGAACTCACTGCTTTGGTGCACAGTCTCCAGCCCTACAATTCCTTTTCCATGGCATGGGAAGGTGCTTGGGAAGATGCAGCAACATTTCCCTTTTTCTAGGAGAAGGCAAGAACTGGAGAAGGGGAAAATGGATGGTACCAGAGCTTCTCTTGCATTCTTTGGTTTGAACTGGATGTGTGTCAGTGCACATGAATATACATGCATTTGCATTTGCACGGAACAGTGAAATATAGGGAAACAAGTGGATTTTCCGAGATTGTTTCCTTAAAAAGCACTAGCTAATTTACATCAAAATCCTGGGTATCTATTCTTTAGAAATGAAGTAAATGAAATCAGGTCAGGGCCATCTTAATTCTCAGTAGGGACTTCCTCTTAAGTAGCTACAGCATTTTAGAAAATCCACTTAAATTATCAACTTCATTGGTTTAGTACAGTTTTCCTGAACATCTCTGTGTAGATAGGGCCTTGAAGAATTCCTGTAAAGGTAGGAATTTTAAAGCAGCATGGTTTTCTTATTATTGTCTTAAAAAATAAGATTACTTAAGGTAATGTGAAATAATTTACCTAGCTTGAAGAGGTCATAATAAGGTTTAGTGCTGACTTGGTTAGTAACATTGCTTAAATAATTCTTTCTAATAGAATTTTTCTAAAGCTAAAGAACATCACCCAGGCAAGCTTCTGGTGATAAAAGAGGGGCTAATATAAGCAAGGTGGGAGTCTGCTCAGACTGTGTGGAGCTGGAAGGAGAAGGTTAAATGAGACATTCTGCAGAATGCACTTGGCAATTAACTGTCCTGATGAAGGAGGCGTGAAAACCACTGTACAGAACTTTTCACAATGAAAAGAAAAGGTCATCAGGGAAAGAAAAATGATGTCATCATAAAAATAGTGGAAACCTGAGGGTTGGGAAGATTGAAGAGCAAAACTACTTCTGCATAAGGGAAGCCTCAGGAAGGCATAGTTCAGGTCACAGTGACTTTGTAGAAGTGAATTACTGAGCAAACCCAAACCTGAACTGGAAACGTTTTCTGTACTAACTATAGCAGCGGATTCTGATGGCTCTATACTGGAAGTCAGTTTTAGCTAATATGTTGCTAATTTTTTCCTCATCTGTTAGAATGTTTTTCATTTTCTGGTGTGCTGAAAATATCTCTGAATAGGACCTTACAAATATATGAACTTCTACCACAAACTGTGCAGGCGGTGGTACAAAGAATGTTGGAGAAAATTGCTTTTGGCCTGCGGGACACAGAAGACAATGAGAAGTTTCTTTAAAAAAAACCAAACCAATCTAATTTGCATTTTGTTGTGGAGCAGACTATAGGACCTGGTTATGGGAATCATCCCACACAGAAAGCCAGCCAGCATCTCATGTTAGCAGATTTGCATTGTGCAGCGAAAGATGAGCCCGTATTTTCTGAGGCTTTGGTGGGGGACAAGAAGTGTTAAGTGAATGAACCATCACATACTGCTCTACAAGAGGAGGACAGCTTCACTCCCTCAGCTTTCCAAGACAAAGTAAAACACTGGAATCCTTCTGTCCTCTAGAAGAGGAAAAAAGTTAAGGAGAGCCTGCCTACCGCATTAGAGCTAGGGAAAACACTGTGACGCTGGAAAAAATGGGGAACTAGAAATTTGTAGCCAGGCTGTGCAGTGTATTGCCCACGCAGATTTTCAGAGCACAACACTTTTTGCCAGTATTCACAGAAGAGCTATAATTGGCATTTAACAGGAACAAAAGCTGTCTGGAATAACTCCTGTATAGTAACTAAATGTGCAGTTAAACCCAGACTTCAGCTCCTGGTCTGAGCAGTCAGGTCAAGCAGGAGGCAGGGAAGTGGGCTAGGAGGGGTGGAGGGAGGGAAACCCTGGGAACTGCTTTGAACCTTCCCCACAGAGTCCCCACAGTCTCTTTTGTACCAAAGAGCATCTGAGCAGGCCCTGAGGGCAGCAGCGTCTCTGTTTATCCTCTTTGCCACCTCCATCTGCATTTGCACAGGGCCCCACGCAGTTCTGGGTCGTGTATGTCTCCCTTTGGCTCCTTTGCACTGAGCAAGGCCAGTGATGATACTGGGTGGGGATTTTTGGCCACCAGTAATGAAACATGACATTTACAATCCACCAAATCCCTTCGCAATCAGATTTCTCTTTCTGAATACCTCTCATGGTATTTCTTCTTTTTGCTCATTTTCCGTTCTGATTTACTCTTTCCATTTGATAACATACCTCAAGCAATGTTTTGTCAGCCTGGCTAACAGTTGCTTCCTCTGTCTTCTGTACATCCAAGGACTTAATCCAATACTGCGTGTCTTTTGCTGGTTTTCATCCAGGTGTTCTCCAGCATTTTAAGAAAGGTGAACTCCCCACCTTGCATGCTCTAGCCATCATGCATAGTCCTGAAGCTTCCCTTCGGAGGTTGAAAACTTAAAAATGAGGGAAAAAACCCTCTTCAAAACCAACTTCCTCAATGAATAAATCAAGGCATAAATTTTTCAAAACTGCCTGTGGTGTTTTTGGAGGAAAACCTGAATTGCTTTGTGTGTCTATTTGGTTTGCATGGCGTTTTATAGAATTCTCAGTGTTTGCCTTAAAAAATGCAATCTCAAATGCTGTACAGAAGGACGCTGGTTAGACATTAAATCCTAATTTATGTCTGACTGCCTTTGGATGCAGTCAGATAAACTGCAATTACAAATAATTGTATGGCCAGCACACTGTGCAATGCTCAGAATCCAGGCCACAGTGTTTACCTCTGAAATTCTCTCACTTAAAAAAAAAAAAAGAAAAAAGAAAAAAAAAAGAAAAAAAGGAAAAAAAAGAAAAAAATAGGTGAAGCTGTTGCTATGAATTGAACTGCTTGCTGTAAACTGCACCGTGCTTCTGTCCTGGAGTCCATGAGTGCCGCTTCTAATGACACTGCTCCAGCTGCAGGAATCTGCTCAGTGAAAGAGGAGGAGGAGAAGGAGAATGGCCGCTGGCCATTTTTGTTTTCTAACGTGCATGGGTTGAAGAAAGAAGAATCCCTCATGGGATTTGATTTAGATGGTTTTGGCAGCTGTGAATTACTCACAGCATGCTGCAGAGTTTGTGCTACGAGATATTTTCAGTTCCATTGAAATCTCGTGCTAAAAAAACCCAGCCTCACAGAACTTGAACAAAAATAAGGCAGCGGGACGGAAGATTGCTGCAGATGACTTTCAGCTGGCTCATGCCTGCCTGCTCCATAGGAGGAGTTTTGAGGCGCTGGATTCAACACTGAGGGAATCTTGAAAAAACAACCGTGAATGACACTCAAATGTTGTTTTTCACCCTTAATGGCAAAGAAAGTGCTTTTTTTTTAGACTTTGGATTACATTAGGGTATACTTACTCTCTGTCTTAAGATAATGCTGCACAGGTTTTTAGAGGAATTGAGTTAGTACTTTCTAAAACATTGTTTTCTTCTGTGGTTGTGTCCTGACATTTAGGAGTGAATCTTAGTCAGAGAGCAAAGCTGCTACTTATAAAATCTACCTCCACGAATAAACAAACAAATAAACAAAAACCTAGGCTAAAATTAAAAATCTCTTGTAAACTTAGGAGCGTTGTGTGCAAATACCTCTATTTTATGGAGGGCTGCTCGTAGAAGGAAGTGAGTTACTTTCCATTAAGAAAGGTGTTGCTGGAATTGAAAGAATAATGTCTTTTTCAGTGGAAGAGAACCTCTTGGAAATACTCAGCTTGGGTTTCACATCCCAGGCCAGCTTGCAAGGTTAGACTTCCCCCAAAACATTTGAGAAATTGAATGGATTTGACCTAGAGATGATGGAAGAGTGGGCAACACAAGGTGTCCTTGCTGACACTTTCATTTTTCAGAGCAGTTGTGCCTTGTCTGGACATTTTACACTGTGGCAGGCATGGGGTTGTGCAGTTTTCCCACACCACATGTGGCCTGCAGCAGGACAGGGCACCTGCAGAATCGAGCTGTGGAAAGGGAACAAGAGCTGCTCACCTTTCCTTCCATCAGCTGGATCATTTCACCATCTGTTCTTACAGATGCCCGGTATCTGCCTTATTTTTCTGTTTCCTGTATCACTGCACATAGCAGAGAGTAAAATATTTTAGTAAGTGGGAATACACAAGACATTTCAGAAAATTATATATGGACATTTTAATATTGACATTTTTGCAAATGTCAGTTTTTGCAAATGTATAAAAAGGATTCTAATCAAAATGAAACAGAGAATTAGACATAGTTTCAGATAGAAACAATATTCATACCTCTTTGATACACTTCTACTTTCACCAAATGGCATTTTCTGAAGAGAAACTATTTCATCAGCAGGTTTTGACCAGCTTCAGTCATAGTTTGATTTTCCCATCATTTTCTCAGGTAGAGTAGAGCAACAAAGAGCTAAAAAAGTGCTGGTATCTTGTGTTACTCAGTTAGTGTTTATTAGCCCCCTTGCTACCCTCCTCTTGGTGGGTCCTTAGCTGCAGATACAAATGCACACATACCCACACACCCAACCCTGAGGCTAAAGCCAGTCTGCTTTAGGTCTTGCTGGATGACAAGGGCTTGGTCCATGTGCTCTCACATCCACCTTCCACTCTGCGCACTCCCAGGCAGGCAGAGGAGCACTGCAGGAGGAACGCTGCTCGGCCCCTGCAGAGCTCTTCCACATATGGTCCAAGAAGAAGGCATTTTTGGAGGGGTCATGGTTGCTCTGTATCCTGATAAAACACCATGACTGTAAGTTTCTCCTCAAGAAACTGATGTTACAGGATCATGGGACCCAGCCAAGCCTTCTGCTGGCGGCCACTCAACCTCCTTCGATCAAGAGGTATTGGTGGATGAGGAAATGGGAAAAACAACACGGATATAAACGCAGTAAATTCTGTTGTTAATACTCATTCTGTGTAAGGCATCTGGACCTGCCCTCTCTCTACTATCAGGGGAATTTTGAAGGCTGTGCAAAATGTTTTCTCCTGTTCCTCTGCTGGATTAACAGCTGCAAAAACTGGAGCAGCTCAGCAGTTTTAATCCCTGGGTTCCTGTGTGTACTTTCTGATTTCAGAGGCCTCTGTTGGTAGAGAAGAGAGAATTCATACCTCAGATCGGGGTCAAATGATATAATAGCGGTTATGGGATGTCATCTGTTGTCTTGCACATAATCTTTGCATGTTTTCCCAATCAATCCATAATTGCTTCTGTCTGAGCTTCCACAGGGTGGTATGGAAAGTCCTGGCTTTGGCTGTCTGTGTAAGTCCATTCCAAGGTCCTTGGCAAGAGCACTCTAATTTGAGATAGAGGTGCAGGAGTGTTTTCTCTGGTATATTACACTTCAGAGCTTGTTCTCCTTCATTTTGCTGTCTGAGCTATATCTGTGCAGAAAAAAGAGCACAACAGAGAACAATTAAAAATCTCTAGTACGGCTGTTAATGAGGAAAAATGCCATTGAAATAGATAATGGAACTGTTGTGATTGAGGCGAGAGCTGGAATTAGTTTGTACTGAATTAAAAGCACACAGAGAAATACAGTAGTGGGCTAAGATTCAGTATTAGAGTTTCATAGATTTCCTCTGTAAGCCAGTTTATGTGGCTTTGTGCCCACCTGCATGTGGTTGTCTGTTTCCTGCCATGTGGGCATCTCACAGAGGGGTAAAAATTATACCTGGGGAGCACTGCTGAGGTGTTCAAACTCTTCAGTGTGAGAATAATTTCTGAATTTCAGCTTGACTTGCATTTTCCATAATCTCTTTCCTCTTTATGTTTTTCTTTCAAGTTTTTATGCCTTTCTAATGTCCTTTTAATGCCTTTATGTTTATTTTGCTTTATTACTTGCACTGTGCTTTTTTAAAGCTGTGCTGGTATGGATATTTACTGTCTTACCTTCTCCTAATCTTTTCTCCCACTGATTTCTTTAGCTTTTTCCCATTCTCCTTCTGTGTTTTCTCCCCTGTCTCGCTACTGTAACGTACGGAGTTTCTACCTGTTTCCTCTGAAAACATTTGAACTCAGGATGGTCAGAAGAGTTTCAGGGGTGGATATGAACCAAGAGAACTTTTAGGGAAACTCGCAGTCAAAGCTGTAATTTTAGTAAATAAAAAGTATTGTAGCCTTCCCTGTGACTGGAGAGGTGGCTCCTGAATGTTTGCATTAGCTACCAAGCCACATAGGAAATTCTTGGGAATGTTTGCAGTGATTTAATTTCTTGGTTACTAAATCTGCAGACACTGAATTATTTTGAGTATGTGTGGGTAGATTTTATTTTTGCTTTATTTTTCCACTATTCCTTTATTTCATTAAGTCTTTGGCCTATTGCTTTTATTTTCTTTTCCTCTTCTGTAGGTTATTTCTCTCCGCATAACCTCACCACATCATTTATTTCCATCATCGTGTCCTTCTAGGTTCTTTTCATCTTGCTTCTTGTACTCTTTTTCTCCTTGCATTCTTCTTGCTCTTACTGTCCCTAACAGATTTTATCTGCTCCATCAAAAACTGCTGAGAGCAGAGAGCACTATGCCTCTAAGAAACAGGCTTTTATGATATTAAAAATTAAAACTTGGAGTGTTTGGCTTAGGAGGTCTGAAGATTGCCTTTCCCGAGACAGTAACTGAATTGAACCTAAAATTCACCTGCGTTTCTCCTGTAATGTCCTGTGCTGGATGTCCTGACTCTGGGAGCAGAGAGAGGAAACTGCCTGGGGTGTCTTTTCTTTGCTAAGCACTCAGGTAGTGAGCAGCCTCAGAGAGCACCAGTGGCTGCCATTGCCTGTGGCGAGGAAAAAGGGAAGACTGTGAAGGGATACAGGCTGGGAGAAAGGATTTGCTGGCCAGGCTCTTCTTGCCTGTAGCTGCAAGTCCTCAGGCACCGTCAGTGAGCCCAGCTTCTGGGCGAGGGTTTTGTGTTTGTGCAGGAAGGCAGCCTGCCCAGTGGTGAATGTTCATACATTTGCTGCTGCTTTGAGATAGCAACCATGAATTAATCACAGCCTCTTTGACGGAACAGCTCAGGTTTGACCAGTTGTCAGAAGTGTGATTCAGCTTGGTCCTCCCCAGGATGCTTTTAGCACAGCTGAGCAGGGGCACAGGGAAATATTCGTGGCAGTAGGTTGAGGACATTGTATGCAAGCAGATCTGTGTGTCTTTGCTCTTGCACGTGTAACCCTTATGCAAACCTCCTCAAAACAACCTCGATCTAAAATAAACAAGAAATTGCTTGAGCCCATTGAAGAAGCTGGAATATAATAGTTTTCTGCCAGAAATTCTGCATAAAATTGTTTTAAGTTGTACATGGAAAATAAAGCATTTATTGGGATTTTGGGATCTGCACTAAAACAGTTTGTGCTACCACAGAGGTTTTTGCTTTCTGATGGTTTGTACTGTCAAGGCGACCATGCTGCCTTATAAAGTTTAAAAGCTGTGCATTCTTGTACAGATTGTGCTGGCCACTGTGAATGATTTGTATGAACTGTAATACATTTTTCACTAAAAAGCTGTACATTTCTGGCAGATTCTTTTGAGTGCTTTTCAAGCCTTAGAAATAAAAAGCTGAGGACTAAATAAATGGGAGGAAATCACATGCAGTAAATCACCAGGAGTGCATAGACAGTCTCAGGATTGTGAAAGAAATAAAGTGTGAAATAGCAATGATACTGTAAAAGAGATACCATAAAATCAGAAGAAACAGTGGGTCAGGTGCTAAGCAGCACGGAGGCTGCTTTGCTCCAGTGCAGCAGCTCAGCATAGCAGTTAAGGAAACATTCTATAGCTGGAAGTACACACACTCTAGCTCCTCTGCAGGTGGGTGCTGTGCCCCTCTCGCTCTGAGGGTGAAGGAGCAGCACATGTCCTTACACTGACAGTCTGCAGAACTCATTCAGTGGGCCAGTGTGTGGGGATGGGACAGAAGCAGTACTCACTGCATGTGGATGTCGGTGGTCAGAGTTCCTGCTTAGTTCTCTGCCAGCTCCCAAGCTCCTCTGCCCAGTTCTGTTACAGCAAGAGTGGGGGAACCCCAAGTTTATCTTTGCAAATGCTCACAAAAATAACTGTGGCAAGATGGTGCTAGATTCCAGGAAAAAAAAAGATTTTACAGTGAACAACATACCAATGTTGACAAATCTTATAATTACTGGTGCTGATGAATCTTACAGCTTTATCATAAAAAAATCACAGGATTTGTTCATGTTACATGAGATTGTTTAATTATCTTCTTGTCTAATAGCCACTGGTACTGTAACATATTTAAGAAGGGGGAAATATTATTGTGCAGAAGTAATCGTGGCCAGAGAAGAGAGGAGTGAGAATATGTGACAGAAACAATTATGCAGACACCAGGGTCAGCGAAGAAGAATGCGAAGAGGTGCTGCAGGTGCCAGAGCTGAGATTTGGAGGTACACGGGGGAGCAGAGACCCACTTACAGCAGATGGAGAACCCCATGTCAGGGCAAGTGTATACCTGGAAGAAGGCTGTGGCCCTGTAGGAAGTCCCGGCAGGACCCGTGGACCCATGGAGAGAGGAGCCTATGCTGGAGCAGGTTTCCTGGCAGGACTCGTGACCTTGCAGGAGCCCCATGCAGGAGCAGGCTGTACCTGGAAGACTGCACCCTGTGGAAAGGGACCCATGCTGGAGGAAGGACTCATGTTGGAGAGGTTTCTGGGGAACTGTCTCCCGTGGGAGAGACCCCGTGTTTGAGCAGGGAAAGAACATCATCCCTGAGGAGGAAGCAGAAGCAACATGTGATGAACCCACCGTAAGCCCCATTCCCATCTCCCCGTGCATCTGTATAGCAGAGAACCCTTGCTGCTGTGTAAGGCTTTATATGCAGGGTAGCGGAAGAACAGCAACGATGCAGCGAAACCAGCTGGTTGCAGGAGGCATGCGCTGGTGCATGTGCTCTGAGCTACATGCAGGAGAGAGCCGTGGTCTTTCCTGGGATGAGGGAAGCTCTTTGCCACAGCCTTTCCGGGAGGAGGGGGTTGCTGTGGCTCGGGTTCCAATGCGGGGGACAGCACGTGCCTCCTGGGTGTGCTGTGGAATGGGGCACACTCTGCCACCTGTCCCTCCAGAGAGGGCTGCGTGGCCTCTTGCTGCCTGACACCCAAGGGACCCGAGAAGAACAAAGTTCTGGGGGTGTGAGGCTGGATGAGCGTGGTGAAGGCAGTGGGACACTACAGCTTATCCCGACAATACCCAGAACAGGACACTTGCCCGGTGCTCTGAGGGCTTCTCTGCACGAGAAGTTCTTACTGAATATTTTTTTCTTATTGGCAATGAGCGTAAGGAGTTCTTTATTTGAGAAAAAACACTAAGTTATGCTTGCTGAGTAACCCTATAAGCTGACACGGAGATGCCTTCCTGGATTTAGAAACACCACAGTTATTACACAAAGCATGTCCCATGGATGTGACCTTCTCAGTTCCTCCCACTCAGTAAACAGAGGAATTGGTTATTATCTAGCTGCGTCTTCCTGGCAAGAAAGGCACACTTTTTAGAGTAAAATTCACAAGTTAGCTGTTTTTCTGTGAAATATTCCATATAATGAGCTTGTGAGGGTCTTGCCCTGGTTGCAGAGAAAGTTATGGAGAGGCAGGGGATATAATAGATGCAATGTCAGATTTGCTTTGCTGCCTTCTGGGGAAAACCCATTGCTCCTATTTTCAAGTGAGACCAACAAATTTCATTAGCTTACCTTTCTGTAAATATCCTGACTCGTTTTAGCAGCAGAAAGGTAACTGTGGTGGCAAAACTGGCGTTTTGCAAAGACATCTTGAGATTCAGTCATGGAAATAGCCTTTTAATTTCAGCCAGCCACTTCTGTTTTCTTTTCTTTTACTTTATTTGTTTTATTATCTTCTTTTTTTAAACCTCTGTGCCTCAGTGGAACTTGCCTGCAACTGCTCTGTGCAAATGTGTGAAAGCATTTTAGTTCTAGTTTCTTTACCCCTAAAGGCCATAAAATTTATGTAAAAAACAGACTTTCAGGAGTCAAAACCAGAATGCCAGTCAGGATTCTGGGTGCTTTATGCAACAGAGAGCGTTCTGTCGAAGCAACCCCACATTTCCCTATTGTGTTAATGTTTTTCTCTGTCATGAAATGGATGTGGGCAAGAAAGCTGCCGGGATGGGTTAAGAGGTCCCTCCTTAGCTGATGCACGCAGGAGGAAATGAGCTGATCTGCTTGAGCAGACCAGACCTGCAGCCAGCAGTACCAAGCCAGACTGGCATGAGCTGTGGAAAGGGAGGGGAAGAATGGTGTGGCACCGAGGGCATTAGCCTGGCTCACTGGCATTCCTTCTGCTGGGGTGTTTTGTGGGAAGGTATAAGGTTGTAATGCCTCCTGAACCATCCTCTCTTTACAGCATGTGGTGCCAAGAAGCCAATTCCACCCAATAATCTGTCCTAATCCCCAGCCTTCCTTCTCCTTTCTTGCCCTGTACATTTGTTGTACTTCTGTTTTAGCCTTGTCCTTTCCCTCCCTCTCCCTCTCCGCCTTCCATAGTGCATTTCACTGAAGAGCAGCCCAGCTGCACCTCAGACCCTGCTGGGCTCCAGCCTGGAAGGGCTGGCTCAGAGTTTCCCTTTGAAGCATCGCTGTGGGGCTTCCAAACTGTACTGGGAGAGGAAATTGCTGCCTCCTCCCGTAGCCACATGGTCAAACTGAGCAGCATCAGAGATGAGCCCGGGCTGCTTTTCACATCAAATTTTACCACACAAGAAGAAGGTGACAGAAGTATGATTGAAGGGAAGGTGGAGAGAGGGGGAGAAAAGTATGTTCTTCTGAAACTATCTTTTTCTTCTCCTCTTCTTCCCCACAAGAACTGGTGGATCCCTTACCAGTTCAGTGCTTCTCTCCAACCACTCCATGCTGTAGTACAGGAAGGGCTGAAAGGAAGTTTTGAGCCACAGATGGTAGCATTTCAGCAATAAGGAGGGCATGGAAGGGTGCACAAGAGCACCAGAGATAATAAATTAAGTGATGAAATAATATGTTTAGAAACCCAATAAGGGATGTGCTATCTGGCTGCTTGTGCAATTACGCCCGACGTCCAGTGAAACCCCAATGACGAATTAAACTCTGCTTTTCCTCTGTGTTCTTCTTGAACTGAGCACATCACACAGATGTGAAGAATCATCAGTATGTCAGAAAAGTCACACACTTGTTCATTAAGACCTTTTGTGTGGAATATACTAAATGGTAACAAGTACTGGTAGGACTGACAGGCACTAAATTCTTGGTGTGTTGGTGTCCATAGTGGCCTTTCCATCTCTGGGCTTTAATTTGAGTGATTTTGACTTTCCATTCTGTGCATTTTCTGCAGTAGCACAGCTTCAGCTTTCTCTGTGCCACAGTTGTTTGTGATAGAAACCCCTAAGTGAGAGAGGAGTGTCTCAGTGTGCAAGTTCTAAAGCTGGATGGCACAGTGAGGTTGAACAGGGCTTTTAGGGAGACATGTGGAGACTGCAAATTCAATGTGCTATCTGTATGTCTCTTGGTATTATTTTAAACTCATATCATGAAAGTTAAAGTAGAAGTTAATGGTGATGTAAATTCTCATTTTCTATTTCAAAAATACATGGAATATTTGCATTTTTAGTTGCAGTTGAGATCAAAAATTTTGAGAACTTTGTAGATTTCCTTTTCACATGGAAATGTTCACCTTTGTTTTCTAAATGAAGTAATGCAGTAGAATGCATCATATTTCTTCTCATCTGCAGTAAAATACAACAGGCCAGTCTTTCCACTGTCAAAATGGCCAACTTTTTTAGAGAAATGATGGTTGGAAAAAAACCCTCAGCAAACTCAAAATACGCATATAATTTTCCAAGTGTAGTACATGCTTTTAAAGGTTTTAAAAGAATGGGTTATGAAATAGTTTAGTTCTGCATGGTTGAAAATGTGTGGGTATTCATACACAGAAGATTACTAGCCCTGTTTTTGACATCCCTAGAGGGTGCTGTCTGAGGTCACCCAAACCAGCTGCTTTCTGAGGTCACCCCTGATGCTTTGACATCGCTGGTGGGGGAAGCAGGCAGACCTGAGACCTTTGTGACTTCAGTGCTTCCAGACCGTGCACTTCCCGAGGACATCACAGTGAGGCATCCTATTGTTTTCAGTATGCTGAACTGGGAGTCAGGCAGGCATGAGCATTCTGAATTAAAGTATTTTTCATAAAATACCAAACTATCAGAAGGTTTTGCCAACATTCTCCTTGAATATATCTTTTATATTAGATGTGGATGAGAGAAACAAAGGAAAACAGACTGGAAATTTCCAGCATTTAGAAATGCTGAATTATGCAAGCATCAGTTTTATTCTTAAGCAGCAGGATGTTTTTAATTTAATAGCTATCTGGATACAATTCTCCATTTCCTTTTATCAGTTTTATTCTGGCATAACTTCTAACCAGAAAGTGGAAAAGTGAGCCTCACAGCAGGTAGGGCATGTAGGCACAGGCGCAGGGATGACTAAGAAGTAGAAAGGTGTATATATAAAGTTGTTGTGTGCCACACCTGTGAAGTGTTTATGTCAGAGCCATTCAAGCCCTGTTATTCAGAAGGACTAAATAAGTGCTTTTAGAGTAAGTGCAAGTGGTTGGTTGTATTTCGCTGTGTGCGCCTGTAAATGCCACGTTAAAAGCACATACTTCTTCCAGCGAAGTGAAAAAGGTTAGGCACCTCTTCATTTGAACAGATGAAGTGTTTGTGAGTTCTGTAAAGATGAATGAAGTCCATGGAGTTTTTACAGTGAGCTTGTGATGACCAGATGTGTGTGAACGCATGCTGGTGCATCTGCTGTTTGGATAATAGGATATGCACATGTGGGACAACTGCGCAGTGTAGGTGTTATGACACTTGGGACCACGGCTTCGGCAGGCGTAAATCAGGGTGGCTCAGTGGAAGGAACAAAGTCCAGCAGCGTGCACTTCCTGGAATCAGCGTGTGTGATGGCATGTGGGGACTTGGACATGTGGGATTGCGGTTGGCAGACTGTGTCAGGATGTGACTTGGGGAGCTTCAGCTGAAGATGGTTGCTAAAAGAAAAGAGAAAAAGCCAAGCCACAAATACACATCTAAGGAGCACGAATGTTAAGGGAAAAGGAGAGAATGCATTCACTGAGACTGATCCCTCAGGCTAAGTCACCAGTTTTATGCTGCTTTTCCTCTGTGGAAGTACATGGGAGCTGTGAGATTTTAGAATAATTCTGAGGGGAAATTCAATTTATGGCTTGGCATGTGTATGTGATATTTCAGATTTCAAATTAAATTGTGTTTATAGGACACAGTTGCCTTTCATAGCACAGGCTTGATTGAAGTTCCTAACACATCTTTTCCAGGTCCATGCACCATGCTGTTGTAATACAGCCCTGTAACCTGTTCAGTCACTCATGGTTCTGTCCCCCATGAACTCATACCAACTCCATCCCCCATTTTGTTACTTTTAAAAAGAATTGGTTTTGTTCCTAGCTCAGTCTTGAAACTCTACAAGCTAGTAAATCCAGAACTGTGCTCAAGTTCTTCTGGAGAATGTTTTCTCTCAATCCTACCTGCATGGCTACATAGTCAGAGGTGGAAAATTGGCTGGTTTGGATGCAAGTCAGTTGTATGTGAAGGAAATAAAAGGAAGAATATGTTTATTATTTGTGAAAATTCCCCAGAATCATTGCTTAGGAAAAACATCTGGTCACTCTGCAGAGGTGATAAAAACAGAACATTAGATTGCAAGAAACTGCCCAATGGAAAGTACCATTGAAAATACTATAATTTCTGCTGTGTGAGCCGCTGGCAGATCACCAATTTAAAGCCCAAATACATTTTTAGAAACTCAGTCCCATGCATATATTTGTGTGTCTTTGTCTGTGTCTGTGTGCACCCGTGTATGTAATAAAAATAGGACAAATTCAGCAAGCAAGCAGTTGGAGTGTTTAGAGTCAAGGAGAAGCTTTGTTATGAATGAAGTCTGAAAGGATTTGGATTACAGTCAAGAAGTTTAGATAGAGGGCAATCTAAATTGTACAAGGGCAGATAGTCTTCCAAAGTCTGGCTCAGAAAGGGATGTGGGAGGTCTGAAAGGCAGCTTGGCTAATGTAGCATGTAGATGAAAAAAAATGCACTTTAATGATTTGTTGAACTATTACAAACCCAAACATCAGTTCAACAGGACTAGCCTGATAATTACTGTTTTCCCAAAAGAAAAGTGTAGATTGTGAATGAAATGAACAACTTAAACTTGAAACTTCAGCTTAATGGAGCTGCATTTTTCTTGTGAAACCATTGCCATGGAAATTTCCTAATGACTTCCTTTTGAAATAGTTGCATTTAGAAAGGAAATACATAGAGTGGCATTTATCTTGTTACAACAATGCAGAAAATGAACAGTCATACTATAAAGGCAAATATTTTAACATGAAAATATACTCTTTCTCTTCTTGTGAGCGCAGTTACATGGTGGAACTCACTGCAGCTCAAAAGGACTAAGGGAAATACAGGACCTTTCTTGTTATTAAGATGCCATCTGGCTCCCTGATACTACTGTCACAGTAACCACCATGGTATAGGGAAACATATAGAATGTCTCTTTCCTTGTGGTTTGTAGGCCACCAAATATCAGCTTGCAAGTATTTAAAATGTTAAGCTTCTTCTGTTTGAGCTGTTTTTATGCCTACAAAAAACATTAATATTTTCTGGACTTCACAGTCATTTTCAATTTCCCAACGATTTCACATTAGTCTCAAAGAGAATTGCTACCTCTGCAGCATTAATCTTGTGTCATGTTTTCCTTTTTTTATGAAGGATTTTTTTTTTCCTGTCTGGCAGAGAGCAGTCCAAGCCGCAGAATCCAGAAACAGACTGTCCCAGAGCTGGTGCCCCCTTCCACCAGGGAAGGGCCTGCCACAGAGCTGGGATCTAGTTTCAAACTCCTGCACAATTTGTGGTTATTTAGAGCCAACATTTTGGTTTGGGTTGGTCTCTAAATATTTGTTGTATGGTTTTATTTATAAGAATAATGACTCGATGTTTACAGGCTACAGCATATAATGTATCTAATGCCTGGTCTCTTATTTTTTTAGCTTGCTCTAACTTTCAAGTGCATTTCCACTCTTTAATTTTACACAAACTCTTGAAGATTGGCCAGACAAATTCTTTGTAGTCTGTACAGTTCAGGATCTTGGCCAGATTAAAGTTGTCATCAATTTCACCTCCTTCTTTTAGTGACATCCTACTTCTCTCTCTTGTACTTCTCACATTTTTAAAGGTTGCCATTCTCTGCGTTCTTCTGTATTTTCTTCAAAATTACACTATTTTAATTTTTCTTCTGATTTAACTGAATCTTACTTTTCTGCATGCTGTTTCTAAGCCCTGCATTATTTTAAATATGGTCTTTATAAATATTAACTACTGAGCAGTCGTTCTGTGAGGCTGTGCTGGTGATTCCTTACCCTAAGTCCAATCTGACTGACAGCTGCAGAGGATCTCCTCAGGGAATTTTAGGAATCTCTTGGTTTCTTCTATACTGAATTTTCAAATTGCATTTTCCTCAATGACATACTGGAGGCCCAAGCTATTCTTGCTTTCTAGAAGACAACAATTCAACATCAAACCCTGAGTCCAACTTTTGCTGCTTCAGAGGATTTTGTTCTCCTGAAATACGATTGCCAGAAGCCTCTGCTGGGAAAAATTATGTTTATAAAGTTGTTTTAAACAAACAAGATAGCACCATCCACAGATGGGAGAGTTTATAAAACAGGTTTCTGGTTGACATCTATTTGATGAGATATTTTTAGTTGTGATAGATAGCCTAAAGCATGGATTGATGAGTTGCAGGCAGTTTTCCTCAGAGAATACGACAGGATTTGGTATGAAGTCTACAAAGAAAGCCTATGCTGTGATACTACTCAGAACAAACTTGGTCACCTAGCTTACACTTCTGCAATGAGGATTTGTACTTGCCAAGGATGAGTTCAGAGCCCAGCAGCCAGCATCTCCATTTTCAGCTGATGCACTCCAAAACTGGAGCTGGTGTCCTGGATGTCTGCTCCTAAATTGTATGTTGGCATAGCATATAAGCTTTCTTTTTCTCAGCATTCTTTGAAAAATTACAATAGATTGTGAGATAAAAACCCACTTTAAAGTTTAACTGTGGCTGATATTCTTTCTTCTGGCTGGAGCAAAAGTTAACTTTTAAGGGCAAACCCCCAGGGCTGAGTATACTAGTAAACTCCAGCTGCTTTGTACTTCTTTGCCAATACTGAGAAGTCATAAACCCAATTTAACTTTCTGGTTAAACCAGGTTTACAGCTGTTTTGTGTTGCTGGAGTGGAGCAGAGCAGCTGGAGCATACCAGTGAGTCAGGGTGATTTTTTCTTTGCTGAGTCTTGTGCCTCTTTGTTCAGTCTTACTGGGAATAAGACAAGGCAGAGGGAATCAGCTCTTGGCAGTGCACAGTCAAGTTGATGCAAGACTTGCATTTAGAGCCAAAGCCACCGTGGGGATTTTTGTGTCTTTCTGTTTGTTTTTATATTCTCCTACTAGTTGTGTTTGCCATGGGGATATAAATGTGTGATAACTGTACTGGCCTTAAACTCAGTTTTGGTAAGTGCAGACTTTTTGAGCGGGTTTTGCATGTTTTGTTGGCTCAAGTCATCTTACAAAAACACCTTATAGTACCATGTATCAGGAGGATGAAGAAGATTTTGAGGTTAAAGTGCCAGAAGAATTCTTCACTTCAGAATCGGCTTGTCTCTATCGGTACCACTTGTGACTGTATCTTTCCATTTGTCTGTGCCACGTTTCCCCATCTCTACAACATCTTCCAGTTTTGTCTTTTTGAGTCTCGCTGATACGAATGCCATTTTGTCCTGCCATGGTTTCATGGTCTTCGGCTAGGAATGGATTACTTGAATGCTTCTTTTGGCTGCCTGAGATTGCAGTGCAGAATGAGTATAGATGGGGTTCTTGCTTTGGACAGTTTTGTACCGTCTGCAGATCAGTAAATCCTGTAGTCACAAATGGAATAATAATAATAATGATAATGATAATGATAATGATAATGATAATGATAATGATAATGATAATAATAATAATAATAATAATAATAATTACTGGGGAATACACTAGATGAACTTTAAAAGGTTCCTTTAAGCCCACATCATGCTATGACTCTATTATCAGTAATAAACAGGTTATAAATCTTAGCTGTATGTAGTTAATAATGGGCTAATGCTGGAAGAAGGGATGATTAATGTACTAGGGCCTGTGAGTGAATGGAAAAGTTCAGGGGGATAAGATAATCTATGAGAACACCTGCAGAACTATCTTTGTGTTATTTGTTGTGTGCAGTATGTCCATATGGTTACAATCACCAAGTGTTTAGAAACCTTTGCCTACAGCAAGAGCAATTGCTGGATCAGCTGTGCAAAATACACCGTGCTAATTT
Organism: Melanocharis versteri; assembly: GCA_013397845.1. Taxonomy (NCBI): domain Eukaryota; kingdom Metazoa; phylum Chordata; class Aves; order Passeriformes; family Melanocharitidae; genus Melanocharis; species Melanocharis versteri. The sequence goes on along the minus strand of VZTG01006172.1, from coordinate 558,132 downwards.
GAACAGCTCTGTTGAACTCCAGACTGCTTCACCTCTGCTGCTCCTGCTGCCTTTGCCACAGCCAGACTTCTTGTGTGTTTTTGAAGTTCTTGAGGTCTTTGGTTTAGCTTCTCCCCAAGCATTAGTTATCAGGGAAAACAGTTGTGTACCTGAAGTAGTTGCGCCAGCAGCCGCCACACCACAACCAGATGAATTTCTACTCTTACAAACTGTTTGGACTTCGTGAGTTTCTGTTCTTTCACTTTTATAGGGTTGTGACATTTTGTTTCTAAATTCCAGTAATGTCACACTGCTTTATGCATGGTTCTTAGGCTGCTGATTTTGTGGGGTGGCAGTAGCCAGTTTGAGAATCATAAATCTAAAAAGAACCATGAGATCTGCCTACAGCCAGCAGCAAAAGCAAGGTGTCCACTCTGCTAATTTCAGCTGATTTCATAGGAAAAAAATAAAAACCAGAAAATGAAGTTCCCCAAATTTTCTTTGTCCATACATGTCCCGGATTTTGTACCTTCTTTGTAGTCTGCAGGTCCTAATGGCCAGCAAATCAACTGCGGGGGAGAGGGAAGGACCACCTGTTGCACTAAATATTCACAAACCCTGCAAACAAAAATAAACAGTAAAAAACCAAACCCTTAACAGCTTGTAACAGCTGCCACATTCCACCCAAGAGAAATCTTTATGCTAATGGAATCTGACAGGGTCTACATTAGATATCTACACATAGGGGAAAAAAAAACTTTTAAAAAAAGAAGAAAAAGTAATGAGAGAAAGGGAATAAGTCTGTTGGGCTCCTCTGAGTAGGTGGTGTTTTATCTATATAAGGCTTTTGTCATTGTTCTCACTCCTGCAGTTTACATTTTTGATAGTTTGAAGTCAAACATTTGTTGAGTGCATGAGCTGCATGATATGGCCAAGGGCTAAACTGAGCTCCATTTCTTTTATTGGTTAAATAAGGGGGGCAGTATCCCTGCTGGGCTCCAGCTGCAGCAAAAATTCTGCTGAAGATTCATCTATGAAATTGCGTAGGAAATAGTCTTTTAATATCTCACATACCAGTTTGCCTCTTGTACCAAATTGATGAAAACCCAGGAAATTTACATGAGGAACACTAGCCAACTGAGTTGTAGAAAGAAGTCAGGCAGTAGCACCTTGCTGATTTGTGTAGGAGGGCTCTGATCCCGGGACACATAGTACTGGTGCTGGAAGCTGCTTGGGGTTATTGTCTGTCATCTTGGGGCACCCAGCGCTGATGCTGACTTCAGAGTCACCATGCTGGTGAGAATGGCGATTTCCTTCCTATCTGCCAACAAGAAGCCCTGGGGATTTGTGGATCAGAAGAAATTATGAGTTGAGGATTTCCAGGGTGATATAGAAATAGTAGCAATGCAAAAGGGATTAAGTAAGAAAAAATCAGAACTATTTAATGTTCTTCTATAAGCTCAGAAATGGCCAAAGGTATCCCTGGAAGCTTTGAAAGGGACCCTCTGGCCTGGTTAGACTCAAAGGTTGCTAAAAGTGCTGAGAAATTTCCTCTCTCCCAGATCCAGCACTGTTAAGCTGCAGTAAGTAGCTGGATGCATGGTCAGTGTGGTAGGAAGGGATGGTTGGAAGCCATCCAACAGGGCAGTAGAAAGGGAACTGTCTCTTTGCACAGTGACAGTGGAAGAGTTATGTTTCAGGCCTCAGAGATTTTTTTTGCACATTGAACCCAGGGGTCTTTTCCATGAAATTTACAGTATTTTCCCATTAGATAGTTTCAAACCTCCTTGAAATGCAGTTCTTGCAAGAGCCTGTCTGGCTTTGACAGATCAGTCCAGGTCCCATGGTCAAAAACACTTGGTCAGTCTGTTTGTCCAGCAAGTTGCCTGTAACCAGGGACAGTGTTTTAGTATTTCCTCTGTATTATCTGTAGGGAAAAACCTATTAGGCTGGAAGAGTTAAGCTTTGACGTTTCCTTCTGGTCACCATGTCTGCCTCCACAAAGACTGAAATGTTTGTGTTTTCTTCTGGCTACACATCACTCCACAGAGCAGTAGAAACAATTGGTGGAAACATTAGAAAAAAAGAACATAAGGAATGAGCAAGAGTGGAAATGGATGGTTTTAGAGGAGATTTGAAGGAATGGGGAAATGAAGGAGGCAGATTGATACCAACTGTGCAGTCAGCAGTAGCTTTGGAGATGTTCACCATAGCTATGGTGCAGCAGGAAGGGCCCTTCTTCAAGCCGACAAGTGAGAGGAACAACCTTGTAAAGAGAAGCAGTTAAGATCAGAAAGTGCAAGTTCATGGGTTCCTGTGAAAACAATAAGGAACATTTTGACCTGAGACTGTCCCAACTGAAAGTCCAGTGAAAAACTGTAGGTTTAGAAATCTCAGTTGCATCTACTCGCACTTTCGTTAGTTGTCAGCGATGGACGAGCTTGTCGTGAAGTATCATTTCTCAAAGACTGTACCCCAGCAAGAGAAAATCATAAAACTACTTTAATTGCTGCTTGTTTAACTTATGCCTAAAGGGGCACGAACTACAGAATCATCAGCATTGGAAGAGACCTCCAAAATAATCTGCAACACCCAACCATAATCACCCCCGAACCACATCCCTGAGTGCCAAATCTAGACCCAGCAGGACTGCAACCTAACATAGTACAAGAGAGTCAGCATTCCTGGGGCAGAAGTCTGATAAAGTCTCCTAATTCTGAAAGGAAGCCACGTCGTGGGGGATCTGCATTTCCCTCTGACTGGACCTTGAGTTCAGAATGTGGGCTTTTGTATAAGGCACCTCTTAAAAGAGGGGAAAACGCTCTTATCTTGTCACTTTGGAGCCAGAAGAAACTGTAGTTAGCTTATCCTCCTCAGAAATCCTTCAGTCATACACAATGTGTGGTATCAGCCCTGGTCTGCATCTCTGGGTGTTCACAGCTATGTTATATCGTGTTGGTGCTTCAGGAGCTATTGCCTGGTTCCCCTCTGCTTACACCAATGCAAAGTAAGAGTAATTTCTTTGAGTTTAGCGCAGTTGCACCCCTCTGAAGCTGGTGAGTGAAGAAATCAAGTTCCCAGTTTGAATGCCAGAAGAATATTCAGATCTTCTTCCTGATTGTTTCATTGTGAGCAAGTATGTGAACAAAGTGGCTTGAGCTGTGCTAGCTGCCGGCTGGCACAATTAATGACTACACAATGAGACTGGTTCACCCTGCACCCCTCTACAGATTGCTCACTTACAGATGTTCACACCTGTCTCTTGATTGATTCAAAATCCTACCACATAGAGAGAACTCTGGTTAAAAGTCACTGAGTCTTCTAGACCTGGTTGTCACTAGGGTTGAATTTCGTATGTCAGATGTACTTATCCTTGCCTGAATTCCCTGGGTTTGAACTCAGTGTCTCCAACTGGACGACAACATTCAGGAGAGCTTAGCTCAGGGAAGGCTGAAGAAAACACAAGACATGTCTCAGTGCCTATTGAGTCTGAACTAAGAGCAGCAACACTAGTGACTCTCCATTTCCAAAATTAGAAGTAGGAGAGGTAGTTACTGCTCTGTGCACTAACTTGGGGATAATAATAGTTCATAACTCAGGGCACAAAGTAGTATCCTTGGGGAAAAAAGAGTTCTATTCTCCTTCGTGTGGCACCCCACGTTTGCATAGACACTGGCTTCTCAATAATTAGTGAACTCCTTTTGCAATTCTTAATTTATTCCAGCATGGAAAGTTGTGTCCAAAGTTATGGCTCTCCTTCAACTTCCATAATTAAAGAAAGGCCCCTCCAGAAGTCTGTCAAGTCAGTGGGATGATATCAGTATAAAATCAGTGAGAGGGGGCTTAAGCCTCTGATACTTAATTTTTTGCGGCGTGCAATTCCAGTTCATTCCCAGGGATTCCCAAAGCTCCAGTCACATGCCCAGTGTGAAAGGCTGTCCAGGAAATGCTGGAGTGAAGTGGGGACAGCATCTAGCCAAGTGCCATCTGTTGGCCGCTTACCATACTGCCTCAGAGGACAGTTTCTGAGTGCCTGAACCAAGCACGGATGATGTGGTCTAAACCTGTCTCTTTAGATTCAGACCTACAGTTTAGTACCTCATTTCAGAAAGAGGACTCAGCTTTTCCCTAGATCCAGTCCCATCAGACTCCCAGGGTAGTTTATCTTTAAGCTGGCCATTAAGAAGAATTTATTCACAGAAAAGGTGTGACATTGGAATAGGCTGCCCGGGGAGGTGGTGAAGCCACTGTCCCTGTTCATGGGAAGACTGGATGTGGCACTTAGTGCCAGGGTCCAGATAACACGGTGGTGTTTGGTCTAAGGTTGGACTTGATGATCTCAGAGGTCTTTTCCAGCCTAATGGATTCCATGATTCAGTGATATCAGAGAAGATGTAAGACTTCTGGTTAATGGTTTAGGACATGAGCAGGTATACAAACAGGTCTTACTGTGATTCGTGAAGCATCCTCTTTTTTTTTGTTGAAGTGATTAGCCATTCCTAGGGAGACCTAAGCATAGTGACCCCTACTCATGCTGACTTCTCCAACGCTTTGAGGAGGAATAATTTGAGCTAGAGAAAAAAGGTAAGATTTGCTCCTGTGTCACTGGGTTAGTGAAGCAGGGAGAAAATGTCTCAGCCCCTCTGCACTCTCAGGTTGATTATCTGTCCTGTGGCCACAGAACCTCAGAAGATTATCCCATATTATCTTGAATCACCTTGTGTGTAGGATATCAGTTTTGGGGGTAGGAGTGGTCTCCATGTAACAATCCTCTATGTGTAAGTTTGTGCTACTCCTTTAGAGGAATGGACTTATTATTGCTTCAGCCTAACTTGGAATTCCTTGGGAGACATAAAGAACTCCCTGTTCGAAATGGATTGGGAGCAATAAGTACTGAACCTTTCTCCTGTCCTGCAGAATTTCTACATTGTAGTGGCAGATCATCTAAATAACTGACAAAGCTTACTGAAAACACCCCTCAAGCAAAATGTCCACTGTCCAGTGACATCACCTGGGGCTCTCACAAAAGATAAATGTTTCCTGATGACACTTGGGGCTGGAAGTTTCTCATAAACTATCAAACAGTTTCTATCCATACCACAGCAAAATGGATTTTCCAGAAATGTTTCCACGTGGCAGGAGATGAGGATGGTGGTTCTGCAGGTGTTATCTTCACTGCCTCCTTCTTCTTAACCGTACCCCTCTGCACTGATGTGCAGGCTGCTCCAGGAGACCCTGTCTCTCAGAAACACTGTAAACCTCAGACTCAGCCTCCACACCCTCAGGGCTGTTAAAGAGTTTCTGGCATTTTCTTGGTATGGAAGGAATTTTAGATGCCATGATCTAATCACATTTTTAGCACAGAATGTTACTTTTTGTCTCCTTAGGTTTCCTTTGCAGAGATACCTCTTTCTTTCTTCAAGTGCAGAGAACACATGTAAATAGCTGTTTTGTTCACTCACTGAGATGCTTTTACTCATGTGATCAATGAGGACACTCTAAAATATTGTTTCTGTACCTTCTTTGAAATCCACAGGGCACTTCCTGAGCCATTTGATGGGGTGCTTCACGTAATTTTATTCCTTTCTTAATCATTTATATAATACTAGTGCAAATTTATTAAAAATAAGGTTCGAAACATAAGCACATCACTTTGCAGAATGTATTGTGAATTATTTTGATGCCATGTGGGTGTGCAACCTGTTGCAAACTAACACTGCTATTTGCAAAATTTCGTCTTAGCCCTCTGTATGAAAACGAGGACTGAATATATACGACATACCTACCTAATAAATACATGAAATATTTTTGCAAAGAGACGGCTACCTGACTCCACATGCCAGCCCAGACTTTTAAACTAGATGAGCCTCACTTCTTTCTTTGTTTGTTTACTTTTTGAGCAAACCTCCTTCTTCTCCCCTGTACAGGTGGTTGTGTCATGTGATCTTTTCTGCAGTTTTCTTCAATTGTTTCCTTAGTAGCATATTCCATATGTTTACTATCATCTTTTTTTGTCCTTTAGTAGCCTAGAGCTTTTTCCTCACCAAAAGCTTCATGGTTATCTTTCCAGGAAGTATCATTTTTCAAAAAAAGTTTTATAGGAGCAAATAAAACACATTTCCAGAATGGTGATGCCAAATAGCAAAATAAGAAAAAATTCATTGTTTTTGATGATGAAGATATTAAAGGGAATAAAAACCTGTGTTGTTTAAAATAGCCAACTCTTTAATAGCACTGCAGGAGAATATTCAATTAAATGGAATGTAGTTTTCCAGTGAGCCCATCTAACCTTAGCTTGAAACGACAGGTTGAATTAATTTTTTTTTCATTTCTGTTTTTCATCTATATTTTGTACTCCCACCACTGCTTGCTACTATTTATATTTTACATTGAGGGTCTTTTTTTTCAGCTGTTTCTAAAACTTTAGAAAAAAAGCCAGGTATCATGTCGGAAACTCAAAGCCCTGAATCAGGCTATAAATCACAAAAAACCCATATATATATATATACCATATAAAAGGCCATTGTGTTATTCTTTAGCAGTTCCTGTGTTGACTTTCCTCTTGCCTCCTCTTACCCCTCACAGTAGGTAGAGCTGAAGGGCCTTACCTGGCTTCTTTGCTTTGCAGACTCGGAACAGAGCACTGGGTCAGACACAGAGGTGCTGGCAGAAAGGACATCCTGCTCCTTTGGCTCCCATTCTGACCTTACATCGGGTGGCTCAGGCCCTCAGCCCCCTCCACCTTCATCCATGGAAGAGATCCAGGTGGAGCTGCAGTGTGCGGACCTCTGGAAAAGATTTCATGACATTGGGACAGAGATGATCATCACGAAAGCAGGCAGGTAAGACATCTCTGGCTTTCTGTCTAGTTAAAAAAGAAATCATAACCAAACAAACCAATTTTTATTTCATTGGGTTTTTTTTTTAAGAAAGAAACATTTTTTTTCCCTTCTTGATAATCCAAAGGGTTAAATATGCAGGAAAAATTAAATGGCTGTCTGAGTTTCTCAGCTGTATCTCCTATTAGCTTTCTTAGGACAGGTAAAGTTGTTTCATATGACTGCTTGAATAAGCAGCTCCAAAGGAGAACAGGCAGCTGCAGGAAACCATCGAGGATAGTTGTTCCTTTGAGCAAATAAATCAGGAAACAATCATTGTACTGTTGGCTGTACTGACTTTAAGATGAGTTATGAACTTGGGGGTGAGCCATTTGAGTTTCCTTTCAAGTTTCCACAGCACTTCATGAGCGTATTGATTTAATCTCAAATATAGTGAAATTCAAACTCACCTTAGCACTGAATGAATGTCTTCCCGCAGTTCTAAACAGATGCAGCGTTAATGACTTCCTGTATAAAAAATGTGCAAGCCTAATGTTTTCCTTTGCTCCTGCAGTGATAGCACGACAGCTGCGGTTAGGAAGAGCCACTAAGTAGCCAGATTTTTTAAAAGGAAAACCTCGCCATGGCAGGTTAGCCAAGGGGAAGATCTTCACTGCCGACTACTATTTAAAAATGGCTAGGAGTCTGTTTGCCAAAACCAACCTAGAGGTAGTTGTACATTTCTAGATGTCCCAAACTAGGACTTTTAGGCACGTTTGCATTAACGGGCCGTTTCTCACCTCCACCTAAGGAGGCTTTAATTCCGATGGGCGCGGAGAAGGAGGGCGTCAGCACCACGGACAGAGCCCGCCACGGCGAGTGAACACCGGGAGTGACACGGGAGCTGTCCCTGCTCTGCCGCAGGGATGCAGCGGGGAAATTTTACCCAAGTTTTGGGGAAAACCCACGGTGCTCTATTGTTTACAGCATTGTTTCATATCTGTGCTCTCAAAATTTGCCGAAACAGCTCGACCTGTCATTTTACATTCTTGTGAAGTGAGCACCACTGCTCTACCGCCCCAGAAAGTCCAGATAATTTAAGGAATGTTACACTGGACAAATAACCCAGATGATCCCTGAAAAAGATTATGAGAGCCAGATTAACTCCCAGTTTTAGATTTCAGTGGCACAGGAAGCATTTTGCATCAGTACAGAGTGATGGTTTGGACCTTCTGGCTCAAATGGAAGAGGCAAAGTAACAGGAATGATGTCCCTTGGTATTGTGCAACACCTCTTCTCTCGAGATGTTAAAGCAGACACAGAGAAAATCATTATTATCCTCTTTTCTTCGGTGGTGAAATTGAGACCTAAACAGATTAAGTGATCTGTCCAGCATCATGAAATATGGCACTGAAAGAACCAGCTTCCTCCTTTCTGGCTTTATTGTCCTGGTGCCTGGACCATGCGGTTTCAGAAACTTAAAATAATACATTATTACCTGTTAGATTAACTACAATTAATTCTCTGGTGATACGTGGAGTAGCTAGACCTAAAAGCAGCATAAATATCTCTATTCCCACTAGTTCAAACTAAAATGGCCAGAACTTAGTGGCATGAAGAGGATCTTGGCAGCTCACACATCTCTGAATAAAGTAGCTGACCTTTCTGACATCTTGCAAGCTCCAGTGTGGATAATTTTTTCACTTACAGAAGACCATGTTTCACAACAGAGTCATAACTTCCTGTGCAAATCTTATATTCTTTATAATCCTAAGTAATATTCTTTCTCCTTGAAAGGAGATGCTTGTAATTACTTGAGTCCTGATGTCCAACTGTCACATCACTGCCCACAGAAAATCTATGTAACTACTAAATAGATGTGGTTTTTTCTGCTTGAGGATGTTCTCCTCCAGAAGTGGTATTAATAATATTGGAAGGCTGTTGTTTTGGTGGGGTTTTTTGTTTGTTTGTTTGTTTGTTTTTGTTTGTTTGTTTGGTTGGTTTGGTTTGGTTTGGGGGTTTTTTGTTGGTTTTTTGGGGGGGGGTTGGGTTTTGTGGGTTTTTTGCTTTGTTTTGTTTTGTTTTCTGTTGACTACATTTGTAGGTTAATCATTGCAAAGCATAATGAGGAGCTGGGTGATTTCTTTAGGTGATACACCTGTTTATTGAGGATGGTCCTTACAGATGTGATAGAATTTGCAAATTAGATGCTTAAACAGTTTAACAGGTTAAACAGTTTTCTCTCAGAGCAGATGTGTCTGTGGTGGGTGAGAGCTGGGTCTAGCAGTCCTGTTTCTCCATATGGGATGCATGATACATGATGCATCCCAGAGATTAGATTTTATTATTTCTGGCATAAATAGCAGAACTGGTGTTATTTCCTGAAGACTTCCTAGTATTTATTCAAATTGTTAGAGACGCACAGTGTAATTTGCATCTGTTTCCTTCCCCACAGAAGATTTTGCTCTTGTTACTTTCTCTTTGGAAAGCCTGAATCCCATAAGGCCTTCTTGTTTTGAAAGCCATTATAATTACAGACTCAGTTGCCTACAACTACAGCTGCTCCTTAATTTTCTGTGACTTGTAAAGCACTGCCTGGTTCCTGCCTGTCCCCATAATGTCTCTCTGCTCTCGCTGTGTAATGCTAATTTCTAACCTATGTTCTCATTTCAAACATATTTCTAGAGCTATATCCTGCCTATGTCAGGCACACTGCACTTTTTGACTTACAGACTCCTACTCTCACTCACTTCTAATTCTGCTTTGGTTTTTTTTCTTTTCTTGGTTCTGTGGTTCTGTATTTATAGATGTCCTTTTTTTGTCTGCTTCCATAAACTTACTCCAGTCCTCTCATAACTCTTCCTTTTTCCTTTCCATCAAAACATTGTTATTTACATTTTAATCAGATGCTTATGACAAGACTCCCTTATTCCTTGTGTAAAAGATGCAAATGGCTATCAGCTGCAGCCATTCATATCTGCAATTACCTTTATCTCCTTTTTGTTTGAAAGGCAACCTTAGCCTCTGTACAAAACAAAATAAGTTCATCTTAAACCCCAGGTCATGCTGATTTGAACAACTAGTCCTAAAATCATTTTCAACTCTTTTTCTCTACTCTCCTTTACTAACAGTGATCATACTGGCAGCATCAGTGGAGGAATTTGAGACCTTCCCCACATCCCTACAATCCCTATCTAGTGTCCATGGTCGCCTGAGCTGCAGGGGTAACTGTCAGTTAACTGATGAATAGAAGTGCTGCCCGAAGTGGGAAAAAATGTGCACTTTTTCCTGGGGGAATACACTGTAGGGAGTGCTTGGAGTCCTCCTCTGGAAGGGAATGGCTGCCTACTGTTTATGGAGGTGGTTTTTTGGGTGCTGCTATGCATTCCAGTACATCCAAGAGATATCACTCTGGGAACACGGGTTCTACCTGTCACAGAGCCAGGATCTCATCTCAGCAATGAGGGAAATGATCTCATCTGTCATGTCACATTTGTCATATCTGTGCTGCAGGATGGCTCAAACCGAAATGCTGGTGGCCAGAATCGGTAGTAAGACAGGAAAAAGCCATCAGTGAGTGAATTAGGTGACCATGTCCTCTCCTGAGTTCTCTGTGCCTCCTGATAGGTTAAGTGGTACTTTGCCTGCAGTCTCCTTGCCTCCCTGAAATCGTGAGTCTGAGTTGTTTGTAGCATATACTCGGGGCTGTTTACATTACCAGGTGTTACTTTTTCTTTCTAGTGGAAAGAAGGGCAGGTCCCAAAGTGCTCCTCAGAGAGAGCAGCTCTGTTGATGCTGAAGGGGCCCATGGAGAAGACTTCTGAGAGCAAGGGCTGGGATGCCACAGCCAAACTGCTTTTTAGTGTTTCTGGCGCAGTGGGCCAGATAAGCTTTCTCCATCTTCCAGAAGAATGTCCTTTTTGGGAACAACTGAGAAGATCCACTGGTCCCCCTCTCTGTCATAAACAATAAATACATTAGCTACCAAGCCCTGCCCTCAGCTTTTCCTCTCAAAACACGCATCTCTACATGATCCCATGCTGCAGAGGGAAAGAAAAGGGCATTCCTCCATTGCCTTGCCTTGCCTTGCCTTCCTTTACCTCGCTCCTTACACATTTGTTTCTTTAAAGAAATATACATTTGGCATCAGTCTTAAACACAAAGAAACATGAGATATGAAATAACAAGGATAACTTCAGGTTGCCCTATAAACTCACACACATTGTAAACACTGTGCACACTTAATTTGCAGACCTAAATCAGATTATTTCGCAGAGTTTCTCAACTGGAATTTTTTTTATGATTGGAAAATGACTACTCTGCCTATTACTGAAATAGACAGATTTTCTTTTGCTACAATTGAATAACACATCCCTTCATTTTAGGGTTTGCATTTAACAGATGCCAGCCTTATAGAAGTCTACTCTTATCTATGTTCCTAACTTAAGGACAATAAACTGAAGCTTTATTCTATTTATTCTTTCTAATTATTGATTAGTAAAAAAAAATCCAGTTTGGGGACCTGTGATACTCCTTCTTTGACCAGTTTCCACAAAGGAAAATCAAACTATATTTTAAAAGAAATTTTCACCACCACCACCAAAAACATAATGCTAGCTGCCACCATCCAACTACTTTTTTCTTTTGCTGAAAGTTCCCAAACATGGTTCTTAATATGAGTACACAACAGGGCTGGCAAATACTATTTTAATCAAGTTCTAGAGATATTTATCTATCAGTAGTTTTCTTCGCATTTGATGCTCGTAAACTTCAATCGTATTATGGAGGAAAACAGAAATTGAGTAGACTGAGGCACATGGTTGTTACTAAAATGCTTTTTAAAACACTTCTAAGTGGTGCTAAAGCAGTTGTAATAACTTATTTCGTATCACATCATATTTACCCTAAAAGGGTACCGTGTGTAAGTTCACAGTCTAAGTTTAGGAAGACTGTTTTCCTGCTGAGTGGTAAAGCTAACACATAAATAACTTGATCATCCCAAACTGCTGCTGATATAAAACCTCCTCCTAAAATATATCAGATGTCATCACATGTTGCCTATGAAAACAGACAGCCTTCATGTCCGTAGCTGTTGACTGCGAAGCTGATACCTTCCTGGATGAAAGATTCTTGACTGTTTATTAATACAGCCATATCCAAATGGCCTGAATTCCTTCCAAAACTTTGAGCCTCTTGTTTTCTATAAGGCTGGTGCCTCTGGGCAACCAAGAGCCAGCCAAGAGGAAATGCAGAGAACAGGGACTTTACCAGGATTACACACGAGCACATCCCTAAGTCGCCACTGTTAACCTCTGCCTTTTCCATTTCCCCCTTTCCACACAGCAGTGCTGCCGGAGACCTGCTGTGACAGCTCCAGGCCACATCTTTTTGGCAAAGAAACCTAAGTTACTTTTACATCCACCGAAAAAGAAAAACAGTAATAATTTACAAAACTTTAAAAGTACGCTTAAACCTTAGAGAAAGCAGTGGGATCAGCCGAGCTCTCTCTGATCATTTAAGAGATTAGCCTCTAAGCCTGCTGAACGGTCTGTGGTAATCTTTTACAAGGTATTTCATAAGCAAACAACCCCACAGGCTATGCTGCAACTTTACACGGGGCTGCAGATCTGGGGAGAGCTTCTTGGGACACACAGCGCATTCAGTTTTCTCAACACAGAGTGCAGACTTAGACCCAAAGAGACTCTGATTTAATCCTGGGTTTCTCATCAACCCTCTGAAACGTGACCTACCTCTTTAGCTGTTCCCAAGCCACCTCTCTCTAATTAAAGAGAGCTGGACTGTAAAATGCCACATCCTGTACCCATTTGGCTTGGCAGATTTAATGAGCCATTGTGGCAGAAACAAGGTAATGCCCTCAAGCCACTGAAGACTAATCCAGGATTCCTTCCCCACCTCCCCCCCAGTCATTCTGCTAGCAAACTCACACCATCAGTTGCACAAATTGCTCTCTCCTTGAAGGGTTTCTGCAGACGATTTTTCTGACAGTTTTACGTCTCCCATAACTCGGGTTAGCTGTGCTGGGGCAGCTGTGGGGTGCTGCTCTCCCCACCCCCCACGATAAATGCCCTTTTCCAAAGCAGATGTGGTTACTAATAGGTCAGGTCTTATCTTCTCAGTGTGGCCTGAAATGAAAGAGCTGTGGGTAGGGCAAAGGCTGAGCATCAACCTCCTCCTTCCCACCCTCTTCTGCAAGTGGCTATATGTGACTTGGCTGGGAAAGAATGAAATAGATTCTCATGGTCACGTCCCTGCTGTGCAGAGTTTGAGAGACATGTCTGGAGATGTTGACACAAGCTTTCCTGTTTTCTTCCTCCTCCAGGCTGTGTTCACTAGCAATACTTTGAGAAACAGAAATGTTGGAAGGAGAACTAAATCTTCTTCTCTGACATTTCACTGCTTCTTACTAAATAGGAGAGAAGGTGTCACGATGGTTTGTAGGGGTAGCTCCTAGAAACAGTGGACAACATTTCTTGTATACATTCCTACTATTTTGGCATTGTGATTTTAAATTGCCCTTTAATATCCTCCTTCCATCCACATACTTCCATCCCGAAAGGATATGTCCACTTATCGGAGAAGCAGAACGTGATTTTGTATGAGCACCCAGTACTTTCAGGGTTTCTCCTACCAAAGCTCTGTATTTTCTAGGCAGAAGTCATTCAGTTGAGCAACACCATTCTATAGGACTTCAGCTTAAGTTTTTCTCAGATAAAGGCTGAGAAGCCACTGAGGTAGAGCTCAGGTTTGAGTTGTCAATGAAACAATGCAGGATTTCTTTCAGTGCTCTGCTCTGATTTCAATGCTGCTTGACTCCTTCTGCACCTCATTCAGTTCTGCTCCTCAGATTTTATGAAGGTGTAAAATACCACACTAGTTGCAAATATAATATGGCATAAGTGATTCCCTTAGCATGCTCTTTGAGAGAGGTGTAGAACAGAAATTGGTCTACTGGCCACCATAAAATTTTTAAGAAGTAGAAATTATGCCATAGCTACACTAACACTAACATGCTTCAAGGTTAAAATTGTTCTGATCTGTTCTCTTCTGAAATGATTGCTTAGCTACAAACACTTCCAGAACAGTGACTGGGTTTAGCAGAGCTTAACTTGTGCTCATACAAGAAGAAAAAGGCTGGGACTTGTTTCTTGTTGGTGTAGAGTTCCATAACTTGTCCATCAGGAGAAAATGCTTAAGATAGGTCTGGATCATATGGCATAGAAAAGACAACACTTATTAAAAAGATTGCACAAAACACTACCAGGACTACAAGGAAACCATGACAATAATGCCAGTGTTTCTGTTGAATGTGAAATACGTTCCTAATAAACAGATTAATTTGAGGGATATTTTTTCTTAAATAACTATAAACATCAGAGTGAGAAGATCTTTCAAACTCTATACTGAAATGTGATAGTCTCAAAAAAAAAAAAAAAAGAGAATTAAAGTGATCCTGCATTGAATGGAACATGAAAGAAGCATTACAAATGGATGGCCAGTGCCATCTAGAAATGCCTTAGAGAGCACAATTTGTGTGAAACATAGCAGAACTATCTGCTAGGAACTGGGAACGGAGTGTTTGACTGTGAGTATATTATCATTACTTATAGGTTGTTATTCTGTTACACCTTTTTCTAAGTGGGAAAAAAATTGAAGATTCAAAGCACTGCCAGCACAATCTTTTCTACCCAAACCAAGCCCAGAGGAGTCATGCCAAGGACTGGGCTGTGTGAAGTAGCATGCTTCTGGTGCCAGAAAGAGGTACAAGGAGCCTCTTCAGTTTCCTTATTCACCATTTTCTTCCTTATTTCTACTCTTATTTTCCTAGGAGAATGTTTCCTGCCATGAGGGTGAAAATTACAGGCTTGGATCCCCACCAGCAGTATTATATTGCCATGGACATTGTCCCTGTGGATAACAAGAGATACAGGTAAGCTTTTCAGGGGCAGAGGTAGGAATCTTGTAACAACTTACTGTCAGTGACAGCCTAAGGAAGACATCTGCCTTTAAGTACCATTGCAAAGGTGGGCTGGAGGAGACCCTGTTGATTTACACCAACATAGTTGACTTGACCAGAATCATTAGACACAAACCCAAAACTTTAACACAGTCTCTTGCACTTTTGGAATGAAATCTTTCTCTTTTCAAATAGCAGTTTTTAATTGAGGAGATCCCTGTCATGCATTTCCTGATGAACACGATTAGCAAGGACTGTCTGAGGGAACTGATAGCTGGAGTTATCAATGGGGGGTCTGCAGCCCCTAAAACTGCTTCTGCAGGAAAGGAATGGGCGAGGAGCAGCTGAACTAAGCCAGGCCCCTCAGGTCTGGCCTGAACTGGATTGGGTGATTTCTGTTTCAAAAGTGTTCTCTGTCCAGCACAGCAGCCTCAGTGAATATTGGTCCCTGACCTGCAGTATGGAGTCACTGAGAAACTTTCCACTGCTGAGCTGAAAGACAGGAAGAAGAAATTTCTCTGATATTAATGGGCTTCTGATCTTAAAAAATACTCTGGAAAACTCATGATCCTCTGCATCCCAGAAAACTCTCCAGACAGAGGTGATTTATGTATTCTTATTAAAAGACCCCTGAGAGCAAGTCTTTTCTTCAAATAGTCTTGCCTGAACCACATTTAAAAGATTCAAAATTGAACCTCTGCTTCAAATGCTAAATACTACATTTTTGCTCCCAAATTGTACAGAGTTTTTCTCAGGAAAATGCTTTTCCTGGGAAGCAGCAAGATAGTGTCTGATACTCATCTGGATGTTTTTCCTCTTTCTAAGAGTGTGGTTCTAACAACATTGACATTGAACATGCATTTATTTTCTTAGTCTTTGTTTCTGTCCTTATTAGCTTGTTCAGCCACACAGAGCAAACTAGAGGAAAGGAAAAGATTCCTCTTTTTTCTTTTTTCCCCCCCATCTCTTGTGAAAATACAGGAAATTAGTCACTGTTTGTAGGTAAAGACTGGAACATGTTAGCAGAGCTGACTAGAGACCCAATGAGGGGCAGCACAGGGCAGAACTCAGAGGTGTCAGTGGAACTGTTGGTGAAATGCCTTAGAGGGAAGGAGAAGCAGGGCAGAAGAAAAAAGGTGTCTAGGCAAAAAGTATGGTAGAGAAATTCATGGCATATGTAGGATGGCTAGATCAGAAACACAAAAGATCACAAAAAAACAGGAACACAAAAATAATTTTTTTCCTCTAATCCCAATGTATGTAATACTATATGGAATTTCCTGTTTTGCGACATTTCAGACCAGAAATTCTGTCTTATCAATTGTTTTACTGGTATCCATAGGATATTTCCCTTTCTGGGTGAAGCCACATGTGTTTTCCAAAGTCTGGTATAGATACAATGCAGATTTCCAGAAATTGCAGGGCATTTATTAATATTTTCAGAGAGGACTTTGTTCACCCATACTTTCCAGCCTCTTACTCTGGCTCGGATAGGGTTAATGAGTTGAGAAGGCGCATGTGGCAGAGTTTTACAGGGAAAATAACTGCAAGGTGGTTTTAATAAGGACTCGAGTCTGAACAAGTGGCTCAGGGGTAATCTGGCTTTCATTTAGAAGGTAGGAGGTTGCAATAAAGCACATTCTCCCCTGACTGCAAATGAGAGCTTGGGGTGCATGAGGGTGGCAGGGGAGGGGGAGCCCTGGACATGTTCCTGCAGTGAGTGAGTGACAACCTCTCTCAGCCACCCGCCCTTCCTCTTCCAGGTATGTGTATCACAGCTCCAAGTGGATGGTGGCTGGCAACGCTGACTCCCCAGTGCCCCCGAGGGTTTACATCCACCCTGACTCCCTGGCTTCTGGAGACACCTGGATGAGGCAGGTGGTCAGTTTTGACAAGCTCAAGCTGACCAACAACGAGCTTGATGATCAAGGCCATGTAAGTTAGAAGTTAATCCCGGTGCCTGCTGTCCCAGCCTTGCTCCTCTCAGACTTGAAAGGGTGCTGCTGCTGCTTTGATGCTCCTGTGTGCTGTTGGGCACACGTGTCTGTGGCTGCTCTCCAGATTTATGGAGCTTTTTCCTCTATTTCAGTGCTTTTCCTCAAAATGTTGCCTGAACCTATAAAGCACCTTTCTCTTTGCTCATAGCACAAACTTTGTCTTGTACCTGCTCATAAGAAAAGGATAATTTGCTCCATATTAGCTCTTACTCCATCCCTGCTTTCTTGTACATCTGGATGCTGTGTAAAATATTTTCGGGGAAAAAAAAGTCCTTTCCCTTTTGTTTTCTCTTCAGATAATCTTACATTCAATGCATAAGTACCAGCCTCGTGTTCATGTCATCCGCAAGGATTTCAGCAGTGATCTTTCTCCTACAAAGCCAGTTCCTTCAGGAGATGGGGTGAAAACCTTCAACTTCCCTGAGACTGTTTTCACCACCGTGACAGCCTACCAGAATCAACAGGTAAATCCTTCATGCTCCTTTTATGTTGTGCGTTCGTAAAAATATCAGCGTGCTCTTTGTGACTGAGACATTAACTTCTTTGAGAAACACAGAAAAGTGTACACTTTACAGGCTAGAAAAGAAAGTGCTTGCTCTGGGGAAGTGTGTAGACATGAAGTATCCAGCCAGGAAGCCACCTTGAAGATAAGATGGCTGCAGCTTTTACAGAAAAATAAGTAACAGAGATCATCTGTGAAGAGTTGTATTGTGTTCAAATTTCCTTGCTGCCTCATGGCACAAAACTCGACTGTCCTGTGCTCACTATAATTTTAAGGCAGTACAGCTACTCCAGATCAGTTATCTCAGAGACAAAACAGTTGAGCTTTTTATAGCAGTGAAGGAAAAAGTTTTAAAGAAGCCAAATCTCATGAGTTTGTTGACAAAATAAGCCTTTGAATGCATGTATTGCATATAAACTGAAATTCTCATGCATGAATATCCTGAGGGATGTGGGTCAGGTAAGGAGTCAAGTTATGCACCTGAAATTTAGGAAAGTAAACTTCCAGCTCTGCAAGGAGATGGTCAATAGGATCTCCTGGGGGCCTGTCCTTAGGAACAAGGCATGGAACAGAGCTGGCAGATCCATAAGGAAGTCTTCCACGTGGGCCAACAGCCAGCAATCCCCAGGAGCCAGAAATCAGACAAGGAAGTCAGGAGATCAGCATGGCTGAGTAGGGATCTGCTGGGCAAACCAAAGGGAAAGAAACAAATGCACAGGCAGTGGAAACAAAGACAGCTAACCTGTGTAGGGATTGGGTGAGGAAGGCCATAGCAAAGCTGGAACTAGACCTGGTAAGGGATGCAAAGAATAACAAGAAGGGCTTTTACAAGTAAGTTCACCAGAAAAGGAAGGTTAAAGAAGGTGTACCTCCCGCTGACAAAGAGTGCTGGAAAACTGGTAACAGCTGATGACAAGGCTGAGGTACTTAACTTTTTTCCTCAGTCTTCAAATGAATGAGTCCTCTGCTCTCACACCTCTTGAGTGGATGGACAGCAGGATGGGGACTGGGTAAGCAAAATGCTCCCCACTGTCAGTAAGGATCAGAAGAGAAAGCTTTGGAGTGACCTAATTGCAGCCTTCCAGTACCAGAAGGGAGCCTCTGAGAAAGATGGAGAGACTTTTTACAAGGGCATGTAGTGACAGGAGAAAGAGGAATGGCTTCAAACTGGAAGTAAGTAGGTTTAGACGAGATACTACAAAGGAATTCTTTACCATGAGGGGGATGAGATACTGGAACAGGTTGCCCAGAGAAGCTGTGGATGCCCCATCCCTGGAATTACTCAAGGCCAAGTTGGATGGGACTCTGAGCAACCTGGTCCAGTGGAGGGTGTCCCTGCCCATGGCAGGTGGGTTCAAATGAGATGATCTTTATGGTCCCTTCCAACCCAAACCATTCTGTGATTTTATGGTAATTTGTGTTTGATTCAGATCTTGCGCATCTCCCAGTGATGAGACTTAGTATTGACTTTAGATACCATAAGGAGATGATGTTGCTGCAGTGGGATTCTTTCTCTAGGGACCTTGACTTTGTTACTGGTCTACACTTTTGTTAAACTAGATTTCATATAGTATTTTTGGACTGAAGGACAGACCCATCTTAAATCAGCTTAAGGCAGATTGCAATATTTAATCAATTTTAAACAATTGTGAATTCTAACAATTTAGTGAAATGTTACAGTTTTTTATTTTGCAACGTGTGAGAGAGCATACGTGCAGACAGTAACTGCTCCTTTTTCTTCCCATGACTCCCAACTTTTTTTTCCTCAGTCTGGTTCCGTTGAACTGACTTAAATCAGTATCCAAAATGGATCAAAATATTGCAACACACTGGTGGATTTGCTATCATTGCAGTATGGGAAATTTCCTGCCCCCCTCGCCCAAATGCAGATACTCCACAAATCTTAACTGGAGATCAGACAAGGAAAGAGGACAGGAAAAGGAGAAGAAATGACAGGAAATAAGCCTGTCATTCTTCCTTAATGACCTGACGTATAAGACATAATTACACAGGGAGGGAGATGCTAAGGGAGGGATCCCTGTCAGGGACTGGCACCATAAGCTGCCTCACTGTAAAGAAACACTGAAATTTCTGTCTCTCTGAATTCCAAATGTTTGGGGATTTTGTTCAAAAAAATCTGGGGGACACAATCACATTTTTATAGTACCAGTAAGGAGATTCTGGTGGGCTGGAGAAACCTTTTCATTAAAACCAAATTTAAATCCCCTGAATCTGCCTGCATGCCCTCCAGTGGCTGTAAAGCTTTGCCTTACTGGGGGAAGCGTCTCTGGAAACAATTGTAAAATGTTAGCAAATCCACCACAGGGATTCCCTCTGCTGTAATTCCATCCTCCACAGAACATATCTGTCTCTGTACACACAAGTCCCAGGACAGCTGCAAAGTCAGGCTAGCGGAAATTAAGTTCACAAATTAAGCTTCTGCAAAAATAGGAGCTGCATTCCAGATCTGAGGTTAATATCCAGAGTAAGGGCTTGGTTCTGACAGAAGCAAAACACCTGCAAATCCCCTTCAGATCAGACTGTATTAACCTAGTCCCTTTTGAGCAGTTTCAGCAAAACCACCTCAAATTTGGTAGGATCTGGAGATCTCACTCTCCTTTCATTCCAAAGATAGAATCTCTAGGACAAGGTGAGGCTGGCAGAGGGAAGCTCTTGTGCTACACCAAGTCGTGGAATAGCCAACAGGGAGTATAACACCACAGGCTGTGAGGTCAAAATCCTGCTGTTATATTCTCTATTTACCAACATGGAATTCATGCTTAAAAATAAAGCAGGAAGGAAGATTCCCCGCAAAGCACCCAGTCTGGCTGCTACCTCCTTTATTTAGAGGAGGAAAAAACAAAAAGGAAAAAAAAAAATTCCAGACCAGAAAACCCTTGAGGGCCACCCAGATAATGGAATATGAAAGATATTCTTTCATGTTCTGCTGACCAGAACAACAGGAACTTGTACGTGTGACTGGGTGGCCACCTGACATCTTTGAGGCTGTAGCCCGTGCTTTGCTCGGCCTTTTCTCTTCAGCATTGTTTGAAGCTCCATGAGTTGCATCCAGCTGCTGGATATCTGGAGTGTTGAGGCTGAGATAACTCAGATAGCAGCCAAACTTGAGGAGTGTGCCTGCTTCCCAAACCACATGGCCATTGATAAATTACAGCTCCTGGGGTTTTGCACCTGGTGTGTTTCTACTTCAGGAAAACCTTCTCAGCCCCAGCACTGTGCCAGGTTTCCTAATGCTGCCAGGGTTTCTGTCTCTGGTGCCATTTTTTGATAAGCAGATCATCTGTTCATGGATAATGGAAGGGCAAGTTTAACAGAGAGCTGGGGAAATAAGTATGGAAGATCATTGTACAGGTGGCTTGGGCAAGGATTGTAATCATCCGTAATTTTCATTTGTTGAAAGAAAAAAAAAAATGAAGACATTAACTAATTCTCTTTTCCTTCCTTTTAGATCACCAGATTAAAAATTGACAGAAACCCCTTTGCTAAAGGTTTCAGAGATTCTGGGAGAAACAGGTAACAGAAGCTTGTTTGTATTTCCTGATTGGTCTCTTCCCTCCTTTCCCTGATGAGTGCACAGGGCATGTGTCTAAGGTTAAGAAAAGCAATTTTTTTTTTTATTAAAATGAAGAACAGAGAGAAAAATGGGGAATTTCAGACTGTAAAACAGACATATAGGTCACAGTCTGACACTGTGCAAAATAATTATTCTTTATTACATGTAGGGTTGAATGAAAGGCATTTTTTAATTTTAATTTTCACAGGAAATGTGAAAACTTGGAGTGCAAATTTTTGCTTTACGTTAGGAGAAAAAATGAGTTTCTCATAGGTTTGCAGGATAAAAGTGCAAAAATGAGCTAGTTTCAAACAACTTCAGTTTTTCTCCAGCAATGTCCAGTTGTTTCACTTTGACTGTGCTGCTTCATTTTGTCGTGATCTTTAGGGAAGAATTAAGTGGAACACCTTAAATATTATTTAGAAGAAATTATATTTTAACAGCACAGTGGTTAAACATGAGCTTTAGTCAACCCCCCCATTATATTAGTAAGAGACATTACAGTGTTATCAAAAAAGAGTAAGAAAATCCAAAAAAAGTTTCAACTTTTTCTGCCATTCATGAGTCCTACAGCAGATCTAAAAATTTCAGATCTAAATGATGTGGGTATCCTTTAAATCAGTGTGACAAAGGCTTTAAACCTTAATTATACAATTAGACATATATGACTACATTACAAGAAGCCTAGGGTTGTAAAGCAAAGCTCTGAGTGCACAGACCAGAGCAAAAGCTGTGTGCAGAGCCCTCATTTGCTGTCCCCATGGGCACTGTAATTCAGTTTTTACACGTGTGCTCCTGTTGTGTGTGTTTACCAGGACTGCTGTCTCCTTCGTGAGGAGGTTTGGTAAGGCCAGTGAATGTTCATGAATGGGCAGCTGCCCTGTGTTTCCCACCACTCACTTTAACGCTACGCTCTCCACGATCACAAAGACATTTACCTGACCTGGAGGCTTCCTAGCTCAGCTCCTCTGCTCTCATCTTATTGAAGTTATGCATAGAGATGTTGCCACTCTCATTTAATCCCCGCTGTGATCATCAGTTCTCCTTGAGGCATATGTGACTTTTGTTCTGCTCTCCTCTGCTGTGTGGGGAAAGCAGTGTGTGTCCTGGGTACGAGATCTTCCCCGTGCGCAGATACAGCTGCGCTGGGGGCTGGCTTTGGGAGAGGGATTGATGCAGTTCCAGGTACATGGTGGGCTATATTAATGTGGAAGGCATTAATAAGGTCCTAGCTCAGTGAATTTGGACAGTTTCCTGAAAAGGTTGGGAATTACTGATCTTTGTAGCTCATTGATTTAAGAAAGGGCAGGAAATTGCTACACGGCTGCAGCTGTGGGGAGGGCTCAGTAAGGCTCTCTGCTGATGTAAAGAGGAATTAAAATCTTTAAGGTATTACACATCAAAGGGAGCAGCCTGAGGCTTTAGGAAGAAAATAACAGGCCAAGGTATTTGCAAGCATATATAGCAGTCAGGCGCCTGCCTCACAAGCAGGGGTCTGGCTGCAGTTGCACTGCTGTTGTCAGCTAGGGGAGGACAGAATGCTCAGCTGCCTCCTTCCCAGAGGACACAGGCATAAATATTCCCATAGGAGGGAGGAAAGCATTAAGGTCCAAGCTGTGTGTGGAAAGGACTCTCCAAATGGGACTTTTGTTAACTGTGCTGGATGGCTTTTCTGTCCCTTGTGAATTTGTAATCTCATTAGGATCACTGGTCAAAAACCAATTGTGATACTCCACAACTTCCCACGTCCTTCCCACAGCTTCAGTCAACTGCAGTGCATCAGACTGTGGCTGGAGAAGGACCCACTGAAAATGTAGGTCTCCTTTGCAAAAGAAATAGGGTAATTTGAAGAAGGCCCATTTGTGAATCAGGCGAGTGAGTAGTGTATGTTCAAGAGGCTTTATGTAAAAGGTCTTAAAAGAAAAAATAAAGGTGTGGCAGCAGCAAGACACTCAGAATTCTGAGGCAGCTGGAGGACATCCTACTCCAGTGATATTGGATACTGAGTCAGAGCCATGGTTAGAGTTTGCCAGCAAATGATGGAGGAAAGAACTCCCAGGGAAAAAGCAGAGCATGGTGGAAGAAAAGCAGCTCTTAAGCCACTTCTTTCCTAAGACATTTCCTTTCTGCTTTGTGTTGAGGCTCTTTCATTAAATGAAGATGGATATTTTTCCTCCACTTATTTATTGTTATTGTTTCAGTGTTGCCTCTTGCTGCAGAAATTATGGAGGTGGCTGTTGTTTTTAAAACTAGCTTCCATTTTAGATCTTTCACTTCCATCAGCTTGCTTCCTGCTGCTCTGGGGACACCCCATCATGATGTGACTGCCTGTATCCATATGGGGGAGCAATCTTTTCCCAGATCCTTTCTCGGATCTCTTTCAATTATTTTCATGAGTGTCTTTCTGCAGACCTTGCTGCCTCAGTCTTTGAGCTGGGAGAAGGAGCACTGAGGTGTTTCAGAGGGAAGGGTGGAAACAGCTCAGCAGCTTGCAGATGTTTTGCAGTCTTTGAGCACTCAAACCACGTTAAGTAATGGTGTTCAGCAATCTAACCATTAGCCTTGCTGGACTGGGGAGGTAGCCTGTGTTTGAAGGCCAAGTCTTAGTTCCTGCTTGTTAGATTCCCTCTACCCAGTTTTTGGGCCTTCTTCACTTTTTGCAAAAGTGCATAAAGTAACTGTAAAAGTGCAACAAGAGAAGTTCCTGATGCTGAAAGAGAAGTTTCCTGGTGGTGAAAGGATACCCACATAATGTATGAATGAGGTAGGTTATTGCTTGGTTGCATTCCTGAACTTCAAGAGACTGAGAAACCAGTTTTTGACATATGGAGCTCAGCTAGCCAAATGTTTGGGTAGTGAGGGTGCAGGTTTAATGCCACAGAGACTATTTTTGGAGACTGGGTAAAGTTCATCTGACAGTGGGATGCTTGCAGGAGCTCCTTATCCAGGAGGAAGGCAGAAGGGGCAGCAGTCAGGAAACCCAGTGGGGCAATGGAAGTAAAAAACCCTAGGCTGAAGGAAAAAACAGCACTTTTCTGTCAGATGTGGGCAGCTGAGGCGAATAAAAGTTGTTTGTGTTGGAAATGCTCTTTGAGCTTTTGTCTAGGATAAGAGAGCTGGGAGGGCGCTTGGAGCCAATAGTTTGGCTTCCCCAGCAAACAATGAAATTATGTCCTGAGTCCTACGTGCAATGGGAATGGCAAGATCAGCCATATGGGATGGATTATGGAGGTGCACAGATAGCTCGTTTCATTTTTCAGACAATGGAACTGTTTCATTTATTGCCTATTATTAAAACTTTATAGCACTAAAAATAAAAGAATGAATGAAAAAGAGAGAGCAAATTTTGGATACCTTTTAAAGGACTGACCTTATTAAAAAAATGCTGGCAGTGAGACCTCTTCTGAAACTTTTTTTTTTACTTCCTTCATAACGATGGTGTGAGAGGGAAGGGTTTATGGCCTGATAGATGGTTTGAAGTTAATTTTTCAGTGCAGTTCTTTGGAAGAGAAAGTAGATGCCACATGGACAATGTTCAGTACACTTGGTATCAGCAACCCTCAGCAAAGGCCCTCCAAATTTCCTGACATTTCAGAAACGTGGAAAACAATTTTTTGTCAGCATTTATTATTGTCCCAAAATGTCTCTTCATTGGCCAGGTGGGGATTCTTTTCCTTGTTAGGGGGTGGAACACACACACAGAATAGCACTCCAGTATTTCTGCTGACTAGGAGAGCACACCAATATCATAAACTGCTATGGGAGAGACGGTTATTAGAGTTGACAGGGATTAAATTTCTTGATTCCCACCTCATCACCTCAACATTTTCTTTCAAAAATAGGAGTACATCACAGACAGAAGAAAGGCTGGGGATAGGGTTGTAGAATCAGCACACAAAGGTGGTATGCCTTCTCACCAAGAGCTGTTTTTTAACATGACTGCATGTTTTTCTTCTGCAAGACTCCATACGTAGTGTGGTAGGTGCCTAGCGGGTTAGCACGAAGCTGCTGTCTCATGGATCTTGTCTGATGCCTGGAAGGATGTGAAAATTTGATAAGGATGTATTCTGCTTAGATGCCACTTCAAAAACACCCATGCCATTTTTTCTGTGTGGAGAAAAAAAGCCCCAAAAACGGAAACCAAAGATAAAAAAAAAAAGAAACCCACAAACTAATGTGGAAAAAAGGTTGGTCTAGTAGATAGAGGCCTAAATTTGTGCGTAGGAGAAGTGGACACAACTTAGAGCTCTGTCACCCACATGCTCAGAGAGGATGTTTTATACACATGTTCAGCATATGCATACTTGTGGGGAGCAAAGGACTCACACTTGGGGCAGGAAGAGCCAGCTGTGGAGTTTGACATCCACTCTCCAGGCGCCTGTGACACCACGCTGCCCTCAGCATCGCAGGGCAAGGCCACACTCTTCCTGCCAGCAGTCGCAGTGTGGAAAGGGAAGGGTGACAGGAGCCGTGTTCCCAGCAAGGGGGCTGTTGTAGGACTGCTCCCCTGGAGCAGGAGGACGCAGGTCCCTGTTGGTGTTGGCATCTTTCCCTGCCCTACAGGGCAGGAATAGAGCAGCTTTACAAGCTGCTCTGGCACTCTCAGTGCTGCCATTTGCCCTCTATCAGCTCACAGATGCAGTCAATTCCAACCCTTGAAAGCAGTATATTATTCCTGATTTACTGTTTTATTTCTTCTTTTTATTATCTCCTTTTTTCCTTTTCTTTAAGAAGTAGAAATTATATGGTACCTGTGAGAACTGTATTGATACAGGGGAAAGTGGCAGATGGAGAACTAGAAACTTTGAATTGTGAGTCAATTGCTGAGCCAATAATGATGTAAGCTCCAGGGAGAGGCAGGGGTAGAAGCTTTAATCTGCTTTTAGTGTCCCCATGAGCCACCTCCCACTAGGGCCTGGATTTTACTGGAAGGGAGTTGTGAGACCAGAGCTAGGAGCCCAGTGCTGGAGCAGAGTGGGGCTGTGTACCTGGAGATCTGATGACTGAGCCAGACTGAGTATCCTCTGCTTTCAGCCAGTTGGCCTCCCTGCTTCCCCACACGATCCTGTGGCAGACGCAGAGCAGCTGGATTAGCACAGCTGGAACTTTCAGTCTGCATTTCTGATATATTACGTGGTTCTACTCATCAAGGCAGGTCCTTTCAACAGCGGGTCTGGTTGCACTGCAACTTGCTCAGGGCATTTTATGCCCCCTGGATATACAGTGCCAGAAAGTCTTCCCTCAGTGTTTGGGCTGGGGATTATTTATTGAGGCTGCAAGAAAGGTACTGTTCTCTTCCTGGCTGTGTGTGTTGAGAAGTAGATGGAGTCTGAACACGTGTGACTTTCACACACAGGGAGCAGAGGAAATCCTGGGGGTGGTATCGGTAGTCCAAGTCAGCTTTTGCACACAGAGCCCAGCTTAGCAGATGGGCTCAAATTCTGCCCTGCCTTGTTGTCTCTGAGCTTCATGAGCTGGCAGGGGCCACTGTATTAACCGAATAGTTTTGTTGTAATGTGCTCAGCACTAGTGTGAGGCTGCTATGCAGAGATGTCTTCTGTTTCTACTTCTAACAGCTTAGCAGCTAATAAACACCATGCAACAACCTCTCTTCTAAACCTCCTCTTAAAATACAGAGTTTAGTTTGCCAACTCCAATGTATTTAAAGCATCCAAGCTTCCGGGGAGACTTTGGAAAGTTAACTGAGTGAGTGGAGGCACGTGCAGAAAGACATTTTCAGAAGCAAAAGGCAGCTCCAGTGTCAGCTCAACATCTGATGAGAGGCTCTGGGGATGTTGTGCCTTTTGCACTGAAAGGGGATATGTTCTCACATTTGACGAAGAATCTCTACTGGTATTCAGTCAGTGCAAGGGCTGTAACCTACTGTGAGAAAAGAGGCAGGGGAAGGTGAGGAATGGGGAGCAGAGCGGTGTGCAGCTTCCACTGAGGAGAACTTTTCCTGGGAAGAAACTCCAGGGGTTTTGATAATACACCTATGTCCTCGCTGAGCCTGTGGCACAGGAGACTTGCAGCAGAGCTAGCATTTTGTGGTGACAATAAGAAAAAATCTGAGACCCCAGCCTTTCAAGAAGAAAAATTCTCACTCAATTTTTCACTTTTTCTCTTTGATATGTCTTTGTGGTGAGTTAGGGACCCAAAGCAGATATACCACTGATCTTTTAGAAAGAGCATCTTACACATTTCTAGTCAAAGTCCAAAACCGAGAAGATTCCCTTTTTCATGGCTTCTCATAGCTCTTCGGAACAGTGTCCAGAACTGTGACGTGGCAGGGAAAGGCAATTCACAAAATCTCTTTGATTCCATAGTCTGAATCCCAGGCCTCCTTTGTTTGCATGACAGCTTACATCCAAAAAGTGTGGAGGGCCACTCAATGATAAATTGAGTATGCCTTGAAGAGCTGACAATCATGTGTCCCCTGCAAAGCAGGCAGAAGGCTTGAGATTCTTGCTAGAAAGGAAAAAGGCATTGAGAGACTGTTAGGAGCTTTTGAAATGCTGGGCTGGGGAAATTTCATTTTACTCTCGTGGTCAGCACCTGTGTGGGAAGGCTCACTTGAGGAATTCACAGTTGCCAAGGTGACCTTTCAGTGGCCGCTGGCAGCCTGCCAAGCAAGGTCAGAGCCTTCTTTCCTCAGTGCCTGTATCCCCAGCTGACTGACGTTGTTATTCACCCCTTGTTTTCTTTCCTTCGCACAGGACGGGGCTGGAGGCCATCATGGAGACCTACGCCTTCTGGAGGCCCCCCGTGCGCACCCTCACCTTTGAAGATTTCACTACCATGCAGAAGCAGCAAGGTGAGCGAACGAAGGGATTGCAAAGAGCTGTAGAAGGAGCAGGAGAAGAGGGCATGAGAGCAGCAATGCGCTTTGCTGTGTGTCCGGCCACTGGAATGGGGATGTCACACGGAGTGTTGAGCTCTTGGCTGAAGTGAGAGGATGCAGAGCAGAGACAGGGAGGGAAACAGTGGGCAGGCCATGCCTTAGGAGGTGCAATAGAACCACTTGGGCTGCCTGGTCTCCCCAGAGCTAGAGTCCTAAGAGCTAGAAGGAGGAGCAGGAAGGATTGCAGGGTTGGGCAAACCAGCCCAAGTACACAGCATGAGTTCCATGCGAAGAGAGCACAGGCTGAGGAAATGCTCAACCACATTGGACACATTATTCGCCATTTACAGTTTATGTTTGCCATTTGTATGCAAACACAATGGGAAAGGGGGGTGTGTGTCCTCTGGAAGATTTAGGACACCAAGAATATGTCTCCCTTTGGGGTCATGCTACCTTGGTTTCAAAACCCAGTGGCCGTGCTGGAGATACTTTCTGCTAGTAAGAATCTGGGAGGAATTATTGGATAGGCCAAGTGTTCATGCTGTGTCTTTTCATAGCTTCTGCCCTTTACATATCTCATTTGTTAAGTAGGGCTTTCATCTCTAGTTTCAGGCCATGTTGCTATTTTGCTTTTTGCAGGGGTGAATTCCCATTCACTTTAGTGCAGCTATTTCTAGTCAAAAACAGAGTGATCACTGAGAAAGAGATATCAAGGCAGCAGCCTGATACTTTTTTTATATTCCAACGTACATGCAAGAAAAGAAACAATTCCAAATGGTGTTCAAATGTGACACCAGCAAGGTTGAACAACCAAAACCAAATGCCTGCCCTATGTAGCAGATCCTCCAGCCTCTCACATTCAAGCTTGACCTCACCCCCAAAACTTCCCTCCAGATCTCGAATCCACCTGGGGACGGTGTGTCCTCCTCCAGATGCAGGGAAGCAGCAATGGCTGTTGGGGCTGCTGAGGCAGAATTAGAAGGGTGTCCAGCACAGGAATCTCTTCTTGCTTGCTGACTGTCCCCTATGCCAGTTCCACATGCAACACCCCAGGGCCCAGGTCACCTGCTAAATAATTTTTCTGATGGCACAGCACAGGAGTAGGACAGAGCACACTCCAGTCAGCTCTGTTAGACTCCCCATGCATGGTCTTCACCTGACCACCCAACTCCTCTCGAACGGCACACCGTGGGGCAGGAGAGATTTTGCACAAGCTCGGGGGCTTGTGTCGAGGAGCACTTGTGGTGGGGCACGTGGTCAGAGATGGGTTAAAGCAGGGATTTAGAGATGTTTTCATCACCCACCTAAATAGAAACATAACAGCCTCTCCTCCTGGTCACAGTCGCTGAAGCAGCCTCTCTCCAATGTCTCACCCCCTATTCGGGCTCACCCGCCTCCCTCCCCTCAGTTATCAGATAACATCCTAGTGGCAAGTCCAACTATTGCTTACGTGGTAAGGTAATATTAGGAAAGGAAAATATTTAATGTATTTTTAGCTTGTTATAATATAGTTTGGCAGCTGAAAAACCAGGAAGCAAGCCAGTACCCAGTAACCAGCAGGCCCTGTGCAGGCCACCACCATTGCACCACAGACAATAAAGCCTAGGGCAGCCCTTAACTGAAGTTGTGTTTACAGGTTGATCTCAAAACCTAATAACTCTTTACCAAAAAAAGGCTTTTGAGCTCTGCGTTTAGCCATGTGAAATGATCTCCAGATAATAAATCAGAAATATTCCAACCCTCATAGTGCTCATCTCTCCAGTAAATGCTGTAACAAGCTGACCCCTGGTCTCAAAAATAGGTGCAAAGCCAAGGTACAAACATGCTCTATTTTAATTTCTGGCTGCTGGGACAGCCCCCAAAGGCCAGGACAAATATGCTGGTATGGAGTCCTTGGAATTGCTGGCAGAAAGAGCAAAAAATGCTGAGGTGGCTTTAAGCCACATGTGATTCTTCCCTCCAAATGAAAGACAACCAGGATATATCATGCCCACACCTCTTCATCTCCTTGCTTTCAGGCACATGAACTGGGTGACAGGTGAGTAAATCACTGCTGTTTAAGAGCTGACATCAGCATAAGCTATTGCACCTCAGATCCTCCAAGACTTTACATGGATGTGACCTGCCCCAGTTTCCTTCTCTCCCCTATCTGGAGCTTCTGTGCTCTGAGCTGCATGGTGTCATCTCACACCCTTTTATATTTATGAATTAGAAAATTTTAGGGTTTTATTTTATTAAATTTGATGCTTTAATTCTTGATCCTACTGTGCTCTCCAAAGCTGGGTGAATATGTGATATTTCTGAATAAACATCCGAGGAAATGCAAGCTTTCCTTTTATCCTCTGAAATGTTTGTTGGGAAATTGCATGGGGGCTACAGGATACTTTTGGGAGAAGATGTGTCCACTGCAGCTAAAGAGGAGTGAGTACCTACTGCAGAGAGACAAGATGAGGGCAGCAAGAGTGGCCACATGCCTAGGATTGATAAGGAGTGAGCCATGGTTGCCCAGCCTGTGAGGAGAGAGAAAATAGATAATAATACTAAAATGAGATACCGTGTCTATGGTGTTAGGAAAAAATACAGTAGGTTCCAATTACATGAAGTTTAAGGATGTGCTGTAACAGTTTCCCTGTAGGAACTGTGGAATTAAGTTTTGATTTTCTAGAGACTGATCCATCCTACTGTAATAGGAAAAATTATGTTTTCTGGGGCAAAAGCTTGGAGCATCAGCAGCATAAATATGGTGTCTTCCTTGCTTTCAAGCTAAATTTTTCTGTGCTATGGATTTCTACAGATTTTTAGCTTTTCTTTTGTCACATGGTAATTTTTTCATGAAATAAAAGTGCTACCTGCCTTTTCCAAGATGCTTTTATCTAACAAATCCAACTGAATTATTTGGCTAGGTAAGAGATTTGACTGATAAAAATAACTGTATAGGTATGATGGTTTTTTGGAGAGTGTTTAATTTCTTGCCACACATGCCATTTTGGAAAAGTTAGTGTGTGTTCTGAAATGAGTAGCTGACTCTCCTCAAAGCTGATAACTACAAATACACCCTCCAGTGAGGACAATCCCAGTATTACTGGTTCCAGCACTAACTTATCCAGAGCTAAATGAACTAGTGCAGTTCCTAAGAGGTACAAATCCCAAAAATACTGCAAAGTGGTCAGTAGTGATGGGGACAAAGGTTGCAAGGGCAATAGAGATTGCTTAGTAACCTGCAAGCAGGCAAAGCAAACATGCTTTGTTCAAGAGACTTTAATTTTTCTGCTCTAACTAAATGTTTATCCCTTTTTATGGGGTGTTAAGAGACAAGGAAAAGTTCCCCCTTATCCACCTTCTTCATACATTTAATTGTTGTACAGGTTTTTATCTCCCTCTTCTGTGCCTCTCAAAGTGAATAGCACCAATCATTTAATTTCTCTTTCAGTGGGAACTTTTCCAGGTTCTTAATCGTTTCTTTAAACACAAGTCTGCGTAGAGTATTCCAGACGTGATACAATTATCTAAAGATATTACAATTTTTTCCACATTATCCTTTCTGCCATTCGACCTACATCTTAGTGCTTTGCTCATTTGTTTGGCCCAAGCTTTATGTGGAGCAAGGGCCACACTGACACACCAAAATCGATACTTGGTGTGCTGGATGCAGCTGTTTCATGCAGGGATTGAATAACTTTCTAATCTGCACAATGATAGGTTTCAGCTGCCACGCAAACTGGAGGGTTTGATGTCACACCCAGTTGCAGATGCCTGGTGCAGCTGAATCTCGTGGTCCATGAGCTTTAGTCGCACGTGTTGCCATTGAGGGACAGCACATCAGCAAGTCCGTGCAGGTCTGTGGCCTGAGTGGTCACCATGTTGTCCTACCAAGGGAAAGAACATGCTGCTTCTGTTAGTGAAATCCCCTGGCTTGAGAACAAAACCTCTCTTTTGGAGCGCATGATCCAAAAGTATCTGCAGCTTCGCAAGAGTGAGCACCGTGTTGGACACAATCACAGCAGACCTGCAGCCAGTTTTGAAAGAAAGAAGTCCCTCCCCCTGAAAGAAACCTTCACACGAAATGCTCAGAAAATGGCAGTCCAGGAGCAGCTGACCTTCTGGAGAATGGTATCACCCACACCGCAGTCTGCTTACTACTTAGCGAGAAAAGGGGCTCAGGGTTATTGAATGCACATGGCAATGAGACGTGCAGAAAGCCAAGAACCTATTAAAGTCTTTAATTGGAATATATTTTCAAAATTTAGATTGAACTTCATCCAGATTCTCATTATTAAAAATTTGTGGCTCATTTTCTTGATTTTAAAAGGGAACATAAAAAAAAAAAAAAAAGGGAGAGGAAAAAAGAAAATCAGAGTTCCAGTAACTCTGCATTATGTCACTAAGAGTAAAAAGAGCTATTGCTGGCTTGTTTGTGATATCCCGTTTCCCACAGGATATTGTGATGAGCAGATCACTATCAGTGACTGTAAGTTTTGCAAAGACATAGAGACTAAAAAGACACTGGGGCAATATTAAAAGAGTGTATATTTAATATATTAAATATAAAAGTATCTAGTCCTTCCTACAAAAGCTGATGACTTATCAAGAAGTGAAATCAAAGGTACCCTGGCAGAGGGTAGGAAGAAGTATCTCCTAAGCAGAATTTCAGGACTAAAATGAGAGTCACAAATGATCTATCACTAGGCTTGCAGCACATAAAAATTCACTTGGTCATTAAATTACTCTTTTGACACATGCACACCAAATCCGCAAGAGTCAAACATCTTCAACTTGACTGGTCAGCTCTCAAGGCAGCTTTCCTTCCAAATGGGCTCTTTCCTTGAATAAGTGCTTTTGCTGGGAGCTGCACCAAAGAGTAGATCCAGTAGATTCAACCCCTTCTCCATCAGCTTGAGCATCTGCATTGATCTTGGACTGGAGGGGGAGAGTAAAGAGTCCCCCTCTTAGAGTGTCTGCAAAACTGGCATTAATGGTTCTCGAGATTGGCATTGAAAATTGTCCAAAAGGGTACTGGAGGGAAAGAGGGATGTGTTCCTCGCTGGTAAGACAGCTGGTGCTATCTCTAAAGCAGTATGCATGTACGAACTGATTGAGTACAGGTCCTACTGTCTCCTTCCGAGACGGGAATATCTTAACCCCGCAGTCTTGTGTCAACAAGGATACGCACGAAAGGCTCCCTCTCCTCGCTGTGGAAGAGATTCAAACGTCTCATTTATTGCTGGAAAGGAACAATGTTTTCTTGCAGTAACGATGTTTCCAGACAGACCCTAAGTCTGTGCGGGCTATCAGCAGATGCGAGACAGATACCCCGAGCTGAGGTGCTGCTGCTTTTCCCGCTTCTCTGTCTGTAAACATTACCCTTTCTGGGCAGGCATCTCCTCTGTCTTGCCAAAGTTTGTCTGTACTGCCTGTAACTTATTCAGTATAATACTCTTCCCCAAGGGGGGTGGTGCTCAGAGAGCTGCCCTGATTGCACCCATATGAAAACAAAATCCTGAATACACAAATGTGTACTGGTGTCAAGTGGGAGGAAGACTGAGCCCTCCAGAAATCCATCTGAAGGCATCACAGGCGCCTGGAGGCAGAAAGAAATAAATAACTGCTAAGATTCTTTTGGCTTTATCTGAGATCCTAGATCCCAAAATTAGTGTCTCCCAAAAGAGTGGAGCTGCTTATGCCAAGGGAGATTGAACCACCTACAAATGAATCTTATTGGCCTCTTGCCTCCCAAAGGCAGCCATCAGTTCTGTCAGCAATGCCACCAGGATAATCAGGATGCTGCTTCTCTTTGGAAATCAATTGTGAACAGTCTAGGCTATTGGCAGAGGTCAGATAGCTGGGTGTGGACTCAATTATCTGCTTGATTCTTTTGACCTTGAAGAGGAGATTGGAAACAGAGCGGTTGTTGCCAGAGTTATTGGGATCAAGCGCTGGTTTCTGCTACATACTTCAAATGGCTCATAGATTGCCTCATTTAAACAAAGCACCAGGGAACAAACTGTTCCTACTTCTTCTAGGTTGAGCTGCAGACAATTTGTCTTTAGAGAAGGGACATTTTTGGTGCTTCACTGAAAAATTAAAATACCCTCCCAGAAGTGACACGAGAAGCTGGAAGTCAAAGTCTGCGCCACTTCCTGATGACCTGAAAGGAGCCTGAAGTGCTGTGTTACTTCAGAGGGGTGTTTGCCCTGAGTTCCAGTGATTGAAGCCCAAGTCTCTGTTATCTGATGAGTGGTGATCAGATTTCACATGAATGACTAGAGGTGGGCAATGATACTTCGAAGATCTGCACAGTTTCCTCAGAGTAGCACATTATTTTGTTATGAATAGAAAATTACATGTTCCTTGAACTTGCCACAGTACTTTGACGTTTTTCCTCAGCTGTCTTGGTGCTCTGGATGTGGATGGGAATGGAAATCACATGTCCTGAATCATACTTTTTGTCCACATTAGAAAAAAGGGTTGGTTTTTACCATTAGATCTTGAAAATATTTTATCTTGGAGGGTGACAGAGGCAAGTTTTGTCTCTAACTTCCTGACTGCTCAGTTTGCATTGCAGAAATTTGTAAGATGTGACAGGAAGTAAAGTATTATTCTGAGCTGTTCTAGATCTACCATTAATTCCAATGATTCTTGTAATTTGAGGCAAACTTATTAAAAAAGTCCTTCTCTATAATTTGCTAACCTTAACCAAAATTTCCTTTCGTTCCTCACTTTTGTGCCATACAGTACATACTTTCCCCTTTAAATCTATTGCTGTAATTATATATATATATTTTTGTGCTCTGTGAGCTGTATCCCAAAGAACTACAAAGCACTCTTTATGTTTCCTCTACAACTCAGCAACTTGGCACGCAATAGGTTTTGAGTCTCATTTGGGCCTTTTAAAGATTTTACCAGCGGATTCATAATTTGATAATTGGCCAAGGGCTCTAGAGAGAAAAAAGGCTGCTACACTCTGTGAAGAGAGAAATGGCTCTCGTTCCCATGAAAGTGGGAAGTTTTCATTCCTAAAAATAGGGAAGGAGGGAAGAGAGAGTCCAGCATGCCACAGACCAGGTGGCCCTGCCCTTTCTCAGTGAAAAGACAAGAAACAGGCATCAAAGCCATTTAGTTTTCCAAGGTGGTGAAGAGGGAACTCAGAGGGGTAGTAATGGTGATGGAGAATCTTTCAGACATTCTGAAGGTTTTAGGCTTGAGTTTTGGAAAGCTAGGAATGGGAGCAGGGACTTTGGGCTGGGAGTTATACTTGCAAGGAAAGAGTTGCCATGATAGGTGAGAGCAGGAGTGACAGCTGATATTGTGGCATTTAGATGTCTGAAGGCATCAAGCAGGACTGAGGCATGTGCTGCCTGAAGCAGAAATGGATCCAGGATTGTGCTACGCCTAGCTCCAAAAGGACATGAGATCAGATAGTTGCAGTGGCACACTCTGGCCTCGTAATCTATCAGTCAGACCACCTGGCAATCTGCACAACCCCTCCCTCCTGACCTCATTCCTCCCTCAGATTCCCATCCTTGGGCAATTAACAAATCTAATTTTTGTTCCGCGACCAAAGGTGAAGTAACTTGGAAGGCAGAGAGTAAATTTCATATGCCATACTTAGGGTGTGTGTGTGTGCAAGTGCACAGAATGGGAATGGGATTTGCCTTTTTGTTCAAATTACTTTTCCTGCATGCATGCCATTGCATTTATTTACTGTTGTGTTCGAGGATAGAACACTGCAAAACACTGGGAAGAGCTGCTTTTTCCAGTGCTTTAGAAAGACCCTGTACATATGTGTCCAAGACTGTAGAGTCCTCACAAAAACCAGACCTTTCAGAAATGTCTTGGAGTACGTCTGCTCGGACTGGCTCCTCTGTGCTCCTTGCTGGCCAGACACATGCCAGCTCCTGGCCAGCTCCATTTGGAAAGCTGGAGAGTTGCATTATCATGGCTCTGTGCCCAAGTGAATCTAAGCTACCTCTCCGGAGAACTTATTTACGCAAGTTAAGTGCCAGGAGGAGAGTTGTGAGCCAGGTGAATGCCCAGTGGCCACAGTCCCTTTTCCCTGCACCCTCAGGTGCTTGGACACGTGCCTATCACTTGATGCAGACACCAACATCTTGGGCGGGTGTCAGAAGAGGGGCTGTGGCTCCTCCAGGAGAGGGATGGGTGAGGTTGTGCACCTATCAATCCAACCATCAGGTCCTGTTCACATATGGAGGTGGAAGGAGACGGCCTGGCTGAGGCTGTGGGCTGGACACTGTCCTGTGGGCTCAGCACAGCCTGCAGGCTGCGGGCTGGCCATGCTGACCCCGTGGTTCATTCTGGCCTTATGCTAAACTAACTTGTTGGTGGGAGCGGGCTAAGCTCTCTAAGAAGCACTTGCACTCAAAGAATAGCTTCATGCTGCCTGACGCATCAAAATGTAAAATCTTAAGACAAACCACCTTGCTGTCCCCATCCTTGTCAGAAAATAAGGCACAAGCTCCGAGGACATGCAGCCACATCTGTTTGCAATGTGACAGTGAGTACCAGGTCATCCCTGTGTGAGATCAGCCATGCTGAGAACTGCAGGCTGTGACCAAGTTGCCCAAACTGCCCTAAAGCTCTTATCTTATCTGGTGAGACTCTGCCATTGCACAGGGTATGGCATCCATGTTCAGGTGTCTTGTGCTGATGGCAGCTCTGCGCTAAGCAAGGGCTTCAAGGAGCAAGAGGCGCTGCAGGTGATGGTAGCATCCAATGCCTGGAAACGTAAGCAAGGAAAATATGCTGCAGTGGAGTCCAAAGTTTGATTTATGTGCACCTTTCAGATAAAGGAGGTTGGCATAAGCTGTGGGTCAAGTGAATACTATGGTGTCATTCATAAGAGAGAGCCCAGAAAATTTTCCATGCACAGTTGCTTCAGACTCCCTTGGCACTGATGCTCTCCCCACTATCTTGCTGTTGCCAGAAAGCTCCTTTGGCTAATGCTGGCTGCTGGCTGATGTGTTTTCCATCTACACTGCAGTGTTAGAAGATCTCTACGTGACCTGCCTTCTGGGGAAGAGGTCCCTGTAGCATTTCAGATGCCTTGGTGCACTGAATGCTTTCAGAATACTTTAACCCCTCATTTTAAGGCACATCATACCCATGGACTATGTATGTTTGGGCTGCAGTTTGCCCTGAAATTGTCTTTAACACAAGCTTAGTCTAGGTAAAAGCAAAAGCAAGGGTTTATTGGGAACATACAGGAAGACAGCATCGTTACTGAGGCTTAGAGGGACACACATGACAGGAAGGAAACACCAGTCATAAGCTACTTGAGATGATATTTTAATGACAGTTTTTGTTGATACCCAGAGGAAAAGTTGTAATTTCTTCCCTAACCCTTGTGAGCACGTATCTGACAGTGGTGCACAGACAGCATTTCTATTTGGTGTCACAAGAGGAAATGCTGGCAAGAAGAGGAAGGTTTGTCTTTACATCCCATCCTACCCATATGGTCTTCCTGTCTTCCACCATGATTCCCTTCTTCTTTTTTCCCTACTTCTTGGTCCAGTTTGCAGATTTTGACTTCTCTTGCACTTGATCGTTCTCCAGTTCCCCTCATTGAAAACACTTCTGTCCTTTCGGTAAGCTCAACTTAGTTATCACTTGTACGCCCTGAGAACAAGCTCCTTTCAGGATGACAGCATTGCTTGGCTAAGCACTGGACAGAATAGCAGGACACTGGGAGGACAGACACTTTCACCTGCCATTCAGGGCAGGGTTCAGATACAAAGGAGGGGCCTTTGATGTTCTGAACCTTCTATTTAATACAAATGTGAGTCAGTAACCACCGATGTCTGTAGAACCAAAAAATGATCCTCTGGGGGCTTGTCAAAATAGTAATTAATCACTCTGGAATCGTGGTAAGTGTGGAGGTGAGAGATACTCTGACATTACTGGTAAATGCTTTTGGTGTTGGCCACTTTTTCCAAAGGAAATGGTGGGTAGAGAAAAGGAACAGAGGACAATTATCAAGGGATTCATTTTATTCTTACTTAAATATGGTTTCAGTTGACTTAAACCAGACCTAACATAGTTTTGTGTATCAGTTTAACTAGATTGGTTTGTATCCATGCCTTCCATTAAAATGACACACACATCTGTGTATCCAAGACTGTGGTATGGTGTGGATATATTTGCTGGGCTTGCTGCCATCTCTAGGGGGATTTGGCTGACTTTATAACAACTACGGACCAAGTTATAACTTCACAAAAGGCCAGGTTGTGTATGGCCCATACTTAGGGCTGCCAGCAAAGATGGCTAAGAAATATCCTGCAGAGCAGAGCAGAGCTGGTCCAAAGAGAATGAGCTGAGACTGGCCTTGCTTTGTATTATTTTCTGTTCCACTTAAAGGTGTAAAGATTACTCTGCAAATGATCAGAGACTTCCTGCTTCTGCATTATGCTCTGTTGCAGCAGAAGTGTGGTGTGTCCTGTGCTTGTGGTTGGCATTGGTAGCAAAGCATTCTTGAAAGAGAGTTGTCAGGTTTGGCATTTGCTCCCGTTGATGCATCTTTTATCTCCTCATCATTTTGAAGTTACGGAGAAAAAGAAAAGTCTTTTTCACTCTGTTTCCTAACTGCTGTGCTGTCACTTCAGGGTTTTCCTGTTGGCCCGCAAATAGGGATTATTCAAAGCAGAATCATTCAATCCCTCTTTGGGGGTGACCTGAAATGTGCAATTCTCAGTTTTGGAACCATTAAGCAATCCTTGAAACTGCTAATAAGCAAAATTTACTCTGTGTAGCCAAAGCCTCAGTTATGGGTACGACTGGATCATAACTTCTCAGCAGATGAATAAAGTCTCATGCTTGAGGTAACTGGTGTGTGCACTTTACTCCTACTGAGTTTTTAAAGAAGCTATGGGGCAAAGGAAGACTGAAATGAAGACATTGCATTTAATAATTTATTCTACATATTTTGTTTCAAATAGATCGTTAAATACTCATACATAAATACATATGCATTTTTACTTATTCTCCAGACACTGTCAGCAAGTGAGTCACTTTCTGCAGTTTGTTCATGAAGTATATGGTGTGAAGAGTCAAAAGCAGGATTACTGTGGGTTAAATACATCTCACTTTGTGCTGTATTTGTTCTGTGATTATTTGACCCCCATATTTTGGGCTTGGATAACTAGAAGACGATATATGAATTCAGCTGTCTGCCTGCCCTCCCTGTTGGAGGTTGTGCTCTCTACAGCAGGGCTAACAGAAAAATGGGTGTCTGTAGTTGTGTATCTTCGTTCAATCTCACCTTTACCAGCAGTTTCAACTAAAACAGACTGCAATGGAGCTACTTGTGTGGAGGCCAACCTTCCTTTCTGCTGACCCTACTGCAGTATTGACAACCTGTAAAAGAGAGACAGGAAGAGAGGCTGGAGGAGGTACCATCTTTACTTACCACAGCCAAAATAGCCCAAGGTTGTCTGACAGAGACATTAAATGAACCACAGAAGTGTAGCCTTTAAAAGAAATGCTTAATTAGAAATTTACACAAGCCTTTGGACTCTAGAGCTAAAATACATGAGCAGGTTTGAGCATTTCAGTATTGTCAAGAAGTGAATGCAGAGAGTCTGTGATGGCATCTGAAACTTCAGTTTCTCTCATTTGCTTTAATGGAGATTTGATGTGATTCTTCTCTATTATGCTTCTGAATGAATGAGAAAAGGAGTCAGTGGCTCAGCAATAACTGATAAGCATTCCTCTCCATGACTGGTAATGGGAATGACTGCTTTGACTTAGCACCACAGAAATTTGCATTTTGTTACTGTTGCTTGGGTCAACAGCAATCACTCCAGGCTGTGCTTACCCAATGCTGTTTTTCCTCTTTTTTTCTGAATCTGGGTTAAAAAAAAAAAAAAATTAAAAAATCACAAATATTATTAATATCTCAAGGTTACAATTTCACTCTCCATTCTGTTTCATCCTAGATGTGTCAGAAAGAGTCAGATATAATCTCACATTCTCACCATCATATATAGACACAGAGCCTGTCTCTTAACCACTAGCATTACCTATTCTCTTTTCATCAAGCAACACTGCATTAACTTCCTCTACTTCCTCTTTTTTTTTTTTTTT
>VZTG01006172.1:467070-518296 GCA_013397845.1 Melanocharis versteri | reverse complement strand
TTTTTTTTTTTTTTTTTTTTTTTCAGTAGACCTAGACTGGTCTCAAAATCCTGCTGGATTTTTTTTCCATAAGGTGATACAAGAAAAAGCTGTCCCTTATTTTTGATCCTCAGTGTGCAATCTCTGCCTTGGTGAAATTTCATCTGCCCAGTCAAACACTGTCTTTTCAAGTCCCTTTGCCTCTCATCTGTAATCTTCTACCTTGTTGGAAATGCTGCCTCCCAGTTTCTCTGGGTCTGCTTTGTTCCCTGGGCAAATTTCTTCACCAGCACTTCTTTGGTCCTTTTACAAGAGATTCCAGTGTTGATTTCCCTAATGCAGAAAGGGAATCTCATACAAAGAGAATAATCAAATGAAAATAAAAGATTTCGCATCAGAAAACGGAATTCCCTTAAGCACAGAACTGNGTGGAAAAGTTCCGTTCGTCTGTGGAGCCCAGGCAAGGGCTCGGGGAATTCTCCTCTAAGGGGAGGCATAATTAAGGCACGGTATAGTATCAATTTTCCTTGTTGTTCAAGGAAGCTTCCTCCAATTCAGAATGTTGCCTATAAAAAATCTCTTCTCAAGCTCAAAATTGTGCCATCCTCTTTTTCATAACGCTTACTTTCAGTTTGCTACTATTCTTAGTAGTATTACACAGTATTCTTTTCCCAGGTCAGAACATGTGAGCATCCCTGCTGTGCAGAATGGTCAATTCCATCCTTCATAGCATAAATATTGTATAATGCGTTGATACTACTGACATGCATATATATCAATATTTTGTTAACACCAGTGGTACAACATATGGAATCCCTTTTAAATCTTAAGCACATGATTGAAAATCCTGACACGTCCCCTTTCTGCGCTCTGCGGAGCAGGATATAGCTTGAAACTGTGTCCCTTCATTTTCGTGTTACTTCTGGCTTGAATCAGTGCCGCTGCACCGTGAGCCAGCTGAGAAAAATGCTGAATGGTGCAAAAGTCCAACACGCTTTCAGCCACTTCCCACCACAAGCCCCTGAGCAGATGATAAAGCATGTTTGCAGTGGGACCATACAGTTCACTGACTGGTGGTCTTCCTGCAGACCAGGAGAGAGGAGAAATTACCTTCTTTTTTCCTTTTTTCCCCCCTAAAAAAGGACTAGATAAACATGCCTGGAAATGGCAGATCTCTTGACTGATGGAGCAGCCTTTCCTCACAGCTTTTCTCAATGCCTTGGGTTGCTCTGTGGTGGGCTTGCTTCCCTCCCCCATTTTAAAAGGGAATAAAACCTCTGTTGAAAAACAGTCTTAACAAAAAAGCAGAAGGAAAGACCAAGGGATGCTATTAATAAAGTGAAGGCCCTTGCCAAGAAAGGCTGAGTTTTCCAGCGGCCGTTTTACCACCTTTGCTTCTTTATCAAACTAAGCCGGTTTTTAGTGAGACCGTCTTATTTTGCAGATGTGGTTCTGGGTGCTGAACATCCTCCCGTGTGTTTTGTTTTGCAGGAGGCAGCACAGGGACCTCCCCGACCACCTCCAGCACGGGGACCCCATCACCATCCGCTTCTTCTCACCTTCTCTCTCCATCCTGCTCTCCTCCAGCCTTCCATCTGGCCCCCAACACTTTCAATGTTGGCTGCCGGGAGAGTCAGCTTTGCAACCTCAACCTGTCTGATTATCCTCCGTGCGCCAGAAGCAACATGGCAGCGCTGCAGAGCTACCCAGGGCTGAGCGACGGGGGCTACAACCGGCTGCAGAGCAGCACCGCTTCTGCCTCGCAGCCCTCCGAAACCTTCATGCCTCAGAGGACTCCCTCCTTGATCTCAGGAATGCCGGCTCCTTCCTCCCTGCCCAGCAACAGCAAGATGGAGGCGTACAGCGGCCAGCTGGGGTCTTTCCCCAGCTCCCAGTTTCAGTATGTCATGCAAGCAGGCAACCCTGCCTCCACCTCCTCCTCTTCACACATGTTTGGTGGTGGCCACATGCAGCAGAGCTCCTACAACGCCTTCTCCCTGCACAATCCCTACAACCTCTATGGATACAATTTCCCTGCTTCCCCCAGGCTGGCAGCGAGCCCAGAGAAACTCACCACCTCCCAAAGCACTTTACTCTGCTCTTCCCCATCCAGTGGGGCCTTTGGAGAGAGGCAATACCTTTCCACAGGGATGGATCACGGGATGCACATGATCAGCCCTCCCTCCAGCAACCAGCAGACGGCCGCCGCCTGTGACAACAGACAGTACGGAGCGGTCCAGGGCTCCTCCTCACAGATGTCTGTGCACATGGTCTAACAAGCCATGCCTCTCCTTGGCATCGAAGGCAGCCGGACCTTCATCGTTCCCGGGGTGAACCCATCCCAGCACCCTTTTGCCTTCAAACTTATAGTGGAACTAGTATTGTAATGATAAACAAGAACATAAGCCATCTAGGTGTGTGCCCCAGAACCTTCTGGAGAGCCTCGACTGACAGCCATCGCAGCTTGCTGTAGCCCAAGGCCTTCAGACTGGCACGGAGCGTCTGCTTTTTCTGGACATTGCAGAGAAGAGGGCATGACTTCAACGAGAAGCTGGAGAGAAGCAGCTGAATTTACTGTTTATGCATTAACTTTAAGCAGTGTGAGCTTTCAGCGTGAAGGGACCCATTCCCTGTGCTGTCTCCTCCGAGTGTTGAAGAAGGGCAGTCTCCCAGGGCTTCATCCTCTGAAGCTGCACTCCCCACGGCTCTAAAGACCTCCTCCTTCCCAGACAATTCCTCACTGCCAGAGTGGCTCAGCCCATTTCTGAAACCTGCGAGGCCTGTGGGTCCTTCTTCCACTGTAGCACAGGAATGGCGCTGCTGGGCTGGAGCTTCTTCTGAAGAGGTTCCTGCATTTTCACCATGGCTCTGCCCACCTGGCTGTTTCTTTATGAAGGTCGAGCTCACCGGCACCCAGCCTGCAGATGGAGATGGGAGAGAGAGGAGAGAGAAAAGCTTTGGCTCACAAATGAGCCTCAGACAGAAGCGGGGATGGAACTTTGGAAAGATGAATGAGGGGAGGGGGCTCAGCTCCTGTTGACTTGACTGGAAGTAATGCAGCGAAACTGAATGGATGGCAGCCTTTGTGGGGAATGTGTGTCTCCCACAGCACTCATCCCAGTGGGAAGAAACTGTCCAGACTGAGCTCATGGGGAAGAGCAATGGAAAAACAGAGCTCTACAGGAGTGCAGCTGACCTTGCATGCGAGAGTTGCCGTAGAAAACCATTAGCATTTCAGAAACAGTGAGGTTGAGTATTTGCCAACCTTCCACCTGCCACATGGTCTCTGTTTAACCAAATAGATCATTGCCTTTTAACATCTTTATTTTCTGGGTTTTTTTCCTTGTTCTTTTTTTTTTTTCTTTTTTCTCTTCAAATCCTTTAAAAATAAGAAAACAATTGTAGCTTGGTGCAAGCTATGCATTTAAGTTGTGTGAAAATGCAAATACCAAGTAACAGAATACAGATATTATTGAGAGTTGTTGTGAGGTGTTGTAGATAAATGTATTTATGTGCCTAGTGGGGTATTCAATATTATGAATATAAAAGAGGGCAATAAAAATGGTATGTAAAATATGTATGAAGAAAAAGCTGTATAAAGATTTGCCCTATGCACGGAACTCTGTTTCTAAGTGCCAAGCACAGAAAGCGCTAAATAAATCTTTGCAATTGTTCCCTCTGTGTTCTTCTCTGTCTGTGAGGCTTCCTCAGTGGTCTTCTTGAGACAGACATTTTCAAAATACTGTCACATGTGGTTGCACAACAGAGGGGGTGAAAACACGGTGCTATGTTGTGAAGTCCAGGCAATATTGCGATAAAAATAAAAATAAAAATTCTGTCTCCTCAAGAAACTTTAAAAATTGAGTCCTTGGAATTTGTAAGTTGCCTTCTTCACAGGAAGTGTATTTTAAAAATAGCTAGAGTTGTTATTTTGATTATTGTAGAAGCTCTTCAGAATGATTTTTCACAGTCAGTACAGTCAACGATACTTAAAAATTGCAGTATAATTGATTTCTCATTTTCAAATAATTTAAAAATGTTATTTGGGGGTATGTGTAAGTTTTTTGTTTGCACTATATTTCTAATGTGAGATTGAGACATTTACACTGAAAGCCATGGGGAAGCTGAAGCCCCCTCAAACCTGGCTGTAAGTTATGGCTGCAGAGTTTACAGCTTTCCTTGTGTCAATAAACTTTTTTCCCCCCTGAACTGAAAAAGCACCAGAAAGGTAGAAAGACCTTTAAAGATCAATTCTGCAGGCATTTCTTTATTTTTGTTTTTACAAGGGAAGATAAATATACCAATGCCATTCCCAGTTCTGTGCCTAGTCTGTCTGACCGTATTCTGGCTTTTAGTGTGTCTAGCCTTGGATGCTGCTGAAAAGGGTAGGGGGGATTACGGATGGGGACAATCTCTCCCTCACATTGTTGTCTTTTATTTACCCCGATAATGAATTATTGGTTTAATCTTGAAACAGGGAGTTTTAGAGCCTTTCTAAAATCCTTTCAGAATCTTTCAGAAATGCCCTTCAGTCTGTGCTTTGATATTTGCTTTTGGGTTTAATTCCATTTTATGGCAACAATTTCTACAGGCTAATAGTATGTTGTGTGAACTAGTATTTCCTTCTGCTGGCTCTTTGCACTAGATTGCCCTTTCTTATTAAATCAATTTAATTCTTTGTGAGTGGGTCTGTATTTCAGCTGGGAGAAGAGACTCAACAAGACCAAAATAATTCTCTGTATCAAAATACGTGTTTCTAATATGGATAAAACAAAAAAAAATTATCACTGGAAACAGTAGCTCAAAAAAGCAGAACACATATGCAGGGCACTACTTTCAATAT
Source organism: Melanocharis versteri (assembly GCA_013397845.1). Lineage (NCBI taxonomy): Eukaryota > Metazoa > Chordata > Aves > Passeriformes > Melanocharitidae > Melanocharis > Melanocharis versteri. The sequence continues at coordinate 513,474 of VZTG01006172.1, read as the reverse complement.
TAGTGTGAAGAACTGGTATCTCAGTTTCCATGCATTTTAGTAGGAATCCTTGGGTAAGAGCTTTGGACTGGTCACCCAGGCTCTTCAGTAGTGTGATCCTTCATGTTATTGAGTACTTTTTCCCTGATCCAACCATATTCTTCAGAAAATATTACTGCATCAGTGTTGAAGTTGCTTTTGGTATGAAGCGTATTGACCCCAGGGTGAGCATTCATGAACCATATTTATAGACATGTTTATGTAATTCTTATGGGGCACATACATAAAACGAGAGAGCTTAGTTAGCTAGAAAGTTGTTATTCCTTAGTGTTTTGTTGCTGCAGGGTCAGAATAGTCAGCATCAAAACTGAAAAAAATAGGAAAAAGTCTGAGAGAGCCTTCCCTGTTCCAAGATGTAAAGTTATAAGTACAGAAATAGTACTCGGTGTGAAAGTTACACTGGCAGTTTATGAGGATTAAAAACAAGCTAATACTGAAATGGGCTTTTTCCTTGGCAGTCACTGTGCAAAGTGAAAGCAGAGCAGTGTTTGGAGGGCAGTGTCAGAAATAAGAGGACAAACTTGTTAAAACTGTTTATTTAGTGTTCATTTAGGTGCACAAGGTAACACTCCACTGAGCAGACAACCTGCTTAAGGCCTTGACACCACCCCAGAAAGACGAGGTGAGCATGGAATTTGAAGTGGAGCCAGGTGTGGCAGGAATCTCCCGTACAGCAGTGGCTCTTCTCCCCCTGCCACCCATGTACGGCCACAAGGCCCTGAGCCATTTGCCACTTTTTCCTGGGGCTGCCCAGAGAGAGATGATAGCAATGGAGAATGGGAGAGAGGCACCAGGATCGGTGGGACATCCAGGGTCCAGCTGGCCTGCTGGGCAGCCTGGGTTGCAGAACATGCAGCAGCCACCCCTGGCAGACTCCCTTTCCTTGTGACTGCCCTAGCCACAGGGCTTGAGAGCCCTCCTGGCACAGTCCCGCTCTCATCCAGGAGCCCTTTGATGGCTCATTTGCAAAGCATGTGTGTGTGGGTGGCAGAGGCAGCAGGGCTGTGGTTCCTGTCCCCTTCCTTCCTTCCCTACTTTACCACGAACATTTGAACGCTTTGGCCAGCTTGAAGCAGCTTTGGGCTGGAAGCTCTCACATGTTTCTTTAGAAGAGACAGCGGAAGAGGGCAGGGACCTTATTAATTTTCCCAGTGCAGGGAAGGCCACCGTGTAACATCTCATTCAAAGAAGCCACACCAGGAACAGGTGTCCTGCATGCGAGTCCCCAGCCACAAGTTTCATCTGGCATAAGGATGTCATTAGACACCAGAGGATCTACTCAGAGCTGCAGAAGCCAGGGAGGCTCAACTCCACCTCTCCTGGGCTGGCCCATTTGGCCTTAGCCCGTGCAGGCTTCTGGTTTCCAGTCCAGGAGAAGGGAAGGCTCTGTATCTCCCAGTTCAATGCTGCAAATTTAAAAGGTCAAACATCATGTAATTCTCTGAAGAGGTGTCTCTTTTTTCAAAGCCCAATCCAAATCATAGGAAGAGTAGTGGAAATCTCCATGATAGGAGATCCCTCATCTTACAGTACAGGCTGTTCCAACTGCAAACCCAACAACTTGTTACAGAAATGAAAAGAATGGCACAAAAATAATCAGGGTGGGTTTGGAAGCTTTACAGAATTTATTTAGCTTCATTCCTTAGCACACTGACAGGCACAGGACATAAATATTACCACAGTCAGTGCAGCTCAGCAATACCAGGACACTGCAATCCAGTGCAACATAGTGTTCCTGGAGGTAATGTAAGCACTATGTGCTAAAGCAAAATATCCAGGGCACAAACATAAAAACAAATTAAGTTGCACAGCCTTTGACATCCTCTGAAGAATTTGAGGCTGGAAGCATTGCTGGTTTGAAACATTCCGTGCGCGTGTGTGAGGGGAAAGGGCAGGTGGGGCCTTGCCCTGGCGAGGCGATGCCCTGCCCTGCGCACCCTGTTCCTAGAGCCTGTATCCCAGCCTGGCAGTGGCTGCCGATCCCTGGCACACCAGAGGCAATGCACCCATCTCTGGAGCCCCTAATCCAGCTCCTAAAATGACCAGAAGTCCCACATGGGAGAAGGGCCCAGGAAAACCAAAGGGTATTTAACCCAGGACATGCAGCAAGGATACGTGTTGACCCCACCTCCTCTTGCAATTTCTATCAGCTGAACACTGCAGGAACCAGAAGTGGTGGCTGTGTTTGTCCTTTTCTATGTCTTTTCTGTCTTTCTCTCTTTTTTCTTCTAATTCCCTCTTGCAGGAATTTTAAGTAACTTAAAATTGAATGGGCTTAGAGTTTGCTGAGTTGAATGGGCCAAGTTAATGCTTTGGGAAGTGTTTTATGTTTTTGGAGCCTTACAATACACTACAACAAACGTTGCAGTAGATGATCTGCTAGAGTGCCTCATTTATTGCATACTGGGTGAATCTTTACTGAGATGGTGAGGGCTGACAGATGGCATCTGCCATTAAAAAAATTTAAAAATCGTTCAGATTATTTTTTTCCCCCAACTCACATAGGCGCATTGACCCAGAGCATGCATCCTATGTGAGATCAGCGCTAGCAGATCAGTTTTGCTGGATGTTTCTTGTTGAGCATCATTCTAAATGAAACAACAACATGAAAATGCAGCCAAGGGCTGGGCAGAGGAATGCCTGAGCATGCTACAGATGTAGTAGAAACACAGCTATAAAAGCAATGACAGGACTTCGTGAGGAGGGTGCTGGTGTGGCCAAGGGATAGTTTGCTATAAATAAGCCAGTTCCTGTCCAGGGAACATCTGACTCCTTCAGCTCTTTTTCTTCTACAGAGAGACAGACTGCAGGAGCAGACTTTTTGGCCAAGTCTGTAGCCCAGCATTTTGAATCCACAGATGGGATCATTTCTGAGAGCTTCTCTGTGGATCAGCTGGGAGGGGCTTCTGTAGCCTGACGCTGACCCACAAAACTTCTGCTGGTAAAGCGGCTCACTCAGTTTTCTGACTGCTTCTTATAATTTGTCTGTAATTGCTATCAAGGAAACTGTATAGAATACAATTAAAATCCATGTAACTGCTTTCAAGGGTTACTTCTCCGTGTCAGTCACTGTTGATCATCACCCCAAAGGTGTATGGCCACGAATTACAGGAGCAGTGTACAGCTCTCCAGATATCAGCTCCTTTCTACAATAAAGACCTCCAACAATTCTAGCCTGTCTGAGCAGAGGACTAGGCTGGAGAAGAGCAGCTCCCGTGGCTGCACACTGTCGTGCTCCAGCAGCACATCGGTGAGCATGGCTTCTGTACTGGATAGTGGTCGGCACCAGCTGATTTTGGGATGAGTGATAAACCTCCACAGTGGGGAGAGTTGTGCAATAGCCCATCTCTGGAGCCCTGAGCTTGTTTTTTTTCCTGACTCAATGTGGAACTCATTGCGCGCTGTGGGGGAGAAGGATTAGGAGCATGTAATTTTACACTGGTCAAAGTTCCTACAGATGCTGTTCTTATTCCAGTAATGTTCTGCATTTGTTGAGCATTTTGGAAGCTCTGACATTCAGCTGGATAATGCTCTTCTCTGCTGAGATAGGGTGACTTCTGTTGGCTACCCTCAGATGCTTCCAGGAGCAGTCCTAGGCTCTGTTTAGCTGGATCTGCCCTTTAGCATCCAGCACTGTGCACACCCCAGGGTGTTTTCCAGCTGGCTGGGTGCAGCTGTACTGAAGAGACAGAGCTGGCCCAAGTGGCACTGCCAGCAGAGACCATCAGCCCTTCTTAGGATGATGAAGGGGCCTGCGGCTGGGACTTTTCCCTCCAGACTACACTGATGACAGCCCTGGGGACATTCTGCAGCACCCACAGCCTTCCCAGTGTTTCCTTTGTAAGAATCAGGGCTGCCCAGCGACTTGCAGGGAGGTCGACATGGCCTTGGGTTCTTTTCCTACCTGAGCTGGTTTATAACATTTCCCTTAATGTGCAGTCAGGTAATTGCAAGTGAATACAATTGCATCAAGTTGGTGTAACCAACCCAGGAACAGGCACAAAGGAAAACTGCAGTCGCTGAGCTATATTAAATAGGTGATGTGGTTTAGTGATCGGAGACATGATGTAATCACCTGCATCTGTCTCTCTCAGAAAAGCTGGAACAAGTTGCAGTACGATTTACCCTGCATGAAATGGATTTATCCTGCCAGCCATCCAAGCCAGGGCCAGCGCTGTACTCCGTGGTTTCTATTACGTTGCCAAGCAAAAATCCATATAGATCCAAATCCAGAAATATGAAGATTAGTTAGAAAGAAGCATGAATGCAGAGGGGTGTGTAAAAGTGCTAGAGGAACAAGAGAGCAAGGGTGCAAAGAATGGCCTGTACTGATAGCCAGGATATGACCAATGGCACTGAAACTGGTGGGTTCTGAGGAATGTGTTGCTTTCACCAAAATCACAAGTGCAGCAATGTCATCCAAGATTTACAGTGGATAATTAACCGAGATTCATAGATTAAAGCTCAATACCTGTGACTCCTGAAATATATACAAGATCTGTCCAAATGACAATACATTATCACCAGTGAAAAGAAAGCCAGAAGAGGAAGTAGTATTGTAGTATTATCCATAAAATACTGCAACTCCTAACTCTGTGAACATTACAAAGTCAAGTTTTACAGAAGACCAGAGAAAACCAACACAAAAATTTGGTGAACTGAGGAAAGAAAAAAAAAGTAAAGATTATGTAAAAGAAGGTTGATCTAACATGAAGAAACCTGTACAAAAAAAAAAGAAATATAAAGTCCATGCACCCAAAACATAGGGTTGGCTATGGTCACATAGCAAAAGGAATAGCATAGTCTGAAAAGACGTTTTGTGAATAGCTCAGTTACTTTTAGATAATGAATAATAAGCTGCTTTCCTTCTTGAATGGATAATTTGAACTTATTCAAAGGAGCTTGAGATGCTCTAGCTTCTGACCACACAGATAAAAATCATATCAACAGAAAAATGAACCTTTGAAAGGAAACACACTCATTTCTTCAATGTAAACTGTGCTGTATTAGATTTGTTGTTTACACTATGTACACTATTTCAGGAACTATTTATTGCAACTCATCATTAAACACAGTTGAAAGAACATAAAACTGGTTACATTGCCTATGCACCAACATAAATTGTTTTATACAAAGCCTAATTGTTCTTTCTTTATTTAGGGTGACACAAACACCATGAAATGTTAGGAGTTATCTCAGCTGTCTGCCCCTGTAACTTGAAAAGGTTTTTCCATCACTGCCATGATCTGGGAAGGAAACAATCTGATCCAAAGAACTTGTGGAGATAAAAATCTGTTTCATAGTCATTCTTGATCTATCATGCTTGGTTTCTGCCAAAAAAATGAAGACCCTGACTCCTGTCGCAGGTCTACTTATGCAAAAATCCTAACTGGGAAAGTAAATAATTCTGGAACCTGTGTTTTCCACCACACAGGACATGGTGGGGAGGTCCAGTAATGCCATAAGAGAAATGTAAGGCTGGAAATATCTGCCTGACATGACCATGGTTCAAGCTGTCAACCCAGGCTTATAAATAGTACAAAGTGAAGGAGGGAGAGAGGTGGAGCAAGGCTTAGCTGTCATATGGCCTTAGTTCTCTGGCTTCTCCTTTCTAAAATCCAGGCCATATTCACCCTGTGAGTGTCTGAGTGTGACGTGATACCTGATGTGAAGGGATCCTCTGGTGTCCATCTCTTTCAGGTCTAAGCTGGTAAACTATTCCACGTTCATTGTATTGGCACCAGTGAGATATTTATAAGAAATGCAGTCACAGCCTCGTACAAATCCATGTGACCCATGCTCGGGGCACCCCCTGACCCTGAGTTTCAGCAGTGATTTACTTTTTGTCTTATACAAGTTGTGAAGAGAAGATAGAACGAGAGAAGGGAAACACAAGGGGAATACCAAATAAAGCGGCTTTTCAAGCTGAATTTAGCTGTGGAACAGAGTTGCAGCTGTAAAGCTGGGGGAAGTCTACAGGGTCAGTCAGTCCTGGGTGGGCTGTGGACCCAGGTGGACTGGATGCCCAGTGCTAATGCTATTTTCCATTTCTAAGCCCAACAGTTCTACAACAGAAGGAGCGACAGCATCTATGTGTTGCCCCTACAAGGCGAGCAGGCAAGCTCAATTTCAATTGAGCTTGAATTCAAACCTAAAAAATTCTCTGTGTTCATCCATCCATAATATCTATGTTTTTTTCTCCCTTCATCTGTTGCCACAATTGTGCCACCGGGGGGTTCTGTAACTCAGTTCTCCACTGCTTTTACCCATGTTTCCCAGAATGCTGGCAGCTGCAATATAAAGAGATTATTTATGATTTCTAAATATCATCTTCTAATGTATCTCCCAGGCCAGCAAAGCAGCAACCCAGCAAATCTCACTGAACCAGAGCTGCCTGTAGCAATCCCAAAGTGTCCAGTCATCCATTTCCATTTCCTGGTTTCACTGTTTCTCACTGCACTTTTTCAGATTTCCTTCTGGAGATTTTGTTTTGTTTTGTTTTCACAGCAATAACGGAAAGAAAAATGTTATCGGCTGCTGGTGTTCAATCCCAAAGAGCCATGGAAGATGGAGCCTTTTTCCCAGGAATATTTTGGTAGTGTACAGGGCAAAATGGAAATTCTGTCCTCGACATTGTCCTGAGACATGGACAAAGCGTCCTTGATCCAGCAGCCCCTGAAAGAGAGTCTGCAGTGACATGAGTGGACGTGCTCCCAAAGGTGTCAGATCTCAGCAGCTGGAATTTCTACCATTCCTGCATTTCCTTCACCCACTTGGGGCTTTGCCTTTTTAGACAGGTACACAATTTGGGTGAACACATTTCTAATGCAGCAAGTGGAAACTCCTCTCCTTCAGTGTGAGAATGAGTTGGCTGCTTTTCAGCAAACTTCTTGGGCATTTATGTCTGGACACAGACTCGCATATAACAACAAAGTCAAAATTCAAAATTTTTATTAAATTATATTTTATGTTGGTTCATTTTTAAACACCTTTTTTTTTGCCCTGTATAGTCAGGAAAAAAACTCCTGTAACCTCCTCTTTGTGATAGTACTTCAAAACTTATCTTCAGCTTTCCATGGCCAAGGCAGCTGGAGAATAGCTGTGAAATCCCTGTAGGTCCCTTGCTGGTCAAGGCATTGTATCCCCACTTTACAGACAGTGAACTGAACAAAGGACTTGCCCTTGGCCACGTGTGCCAATCTCTGCTGCGTTATTGCAAAACTGTAATCACTGGCAGAAGCGATGACAAAGTCCCCATCTCTGCCAATTTGGCACTGTGTTAAAGGTAATGTAGGCTCGATTTATACTTTAGTATTTAAGTCAGATGGGGGGAAGAGCGTGCTGTGTGATGGCTGACACCACCAAGCACAGGTGTCAAGTCTGAGCTGTATTTCTCCCGTCGCTGTTGCAACACAACCCAGACATGCAGGCTTAGCGGGACCAAGCTCAGTATTTTATCACCGACCCATGGCGAGGTGGTGGTGGAAGAATTTCCAGCTGAGGCTGCAATGCGCAGGCAGGAAAACTTCATCATTGCGCGCTGCTCCAGAGCAGTCCTGCTGCTGGCCAGCAGAAATCTCCTGGACGCAACTCCTGGCTCCTGCCGAGACTGTGGAGCTGAGAAGTGCGCCCTGGAAACACGGCTCTTGTGCCGACGGTGCTCCTCAGTTGGGCTTGACTCTCCCTCTGTGTGCGGATAAACAGCCCCGTGCCAGCAGCCACGTGTAGGTGCACAGAGGAGAGGAGGCAGTCGCTCAAACGACATGGAATGGAGGGCTGGGGAAAGGCACGGTGAAAATGTAAAGGACATTCATGTTGGAGGAAGGTGTGAGAGCTGCAGGAGGAGCCAAATTATGGAAAAAAAAAAGCGAGTACTTCAAGCAGCCAAATTAAACAAGACACAATGGGGGCCAACTTTGCCTCCCAGGCATTTCACAAGCCCACACCCCAGAGTTCAGGCAGTGCTGGGGGGAGAACCATGTGTCCCTCCAGGTCTTATTTAGCTTGGCCACATGTAAGGAACTTTAACTCTTTTGTGACTTGCTGATTCCTACAGCACTTGATTATTCCCCTTTTTTTCTTCTTTATTTCTGGGTACTTTTTATTGGATAAGTTTTAAATCCTTTAGAAAACAAATAACTTCTTTTGATTTTAAAAAAATAATCATTGGAGGCAAAGCATAAAGTCATTTCAGTCATAGTATCTTGGAGGAAAATAGATGCAGTATTTTGGAAAGAATTTGAAACGAAAACACAAAGCCTGATGGGATTTAAATGTAGAAAACCAAAAATTCAGTCTTGCCTCCCCTTTTCCCTTCCCCTATCCATGAGGTCACCAATTCTCATCTCACAGACTATGGCATTTTGCCGGGATCCTGAGGCAGCCACCAGAAAAAATATTCTTGCTCCTGTGAGCACAGCACAGGATCAAACTGGCCAAGTGAAAATAATCAGAGTGGCGTATTTGAGGATACAAAGAGAGAAACTTTGTTGAACTAGCAAGAAAAAGACATCTAGAAAAGGCAGGCAACCTCTTTTGTCCTTCAAAAATTTGAAGCATTTGAGACTGCGTGAAAATGTGTGAAATAGTGGATGTGCACTGAAATTCAGCATTGTAAACAGCTTGACTGTAAAGGAAGCCTGTGTGTCCATGTGTGCAGGGGCGTACAAAGAAGGAGTGTGCACGTCCCTGAGACGTGGCAGACCTCAGACCAACAAGTTTAGCATGAGGCAGCAGTGGGGAGCACAGCTCCTGCCTGGACACCTGCAGAGCTCTGCCTGGGCACCACGCTCACTTTGCTGCTCTGGACAAGACAAGCTCCAGCTGTACCTGACAACACTTCCAGCCTACCCAGGAGTTGATCCACATCATTCAGGATAATGTTGGGGGAAACTCCTCTGAATTTTCCTGTCCAATCTGAAAGCCTCCACCAACCACGTTCTTCTCAGCTCCTTGAGGGCAAACAGGCGTTCACTCCTGGGCAATGCCATCAGCACCTTGGCTTGAAGCTGTCCCGTACACCCCCTGCACTACACACTGGGACTTTCACCCACATCTGCAGTTCTCCAGTATCTCTGAAAGCCAAATATTTTGGGTTTTATTCACCAATCCTCTGTTGCTCCTTGTGTCCTGGATCAGATGGAGCTCCTCAAGCTTGTAGTGATAGTTATTCTCCTTACGCTGCTTGTGGGAATGCGGGGATGAGCGCAGAGTGTCTGGCTCTGACACTGACAGATCTCATACTGCTCCCAGGGAGTTGCTCAAATGCTACAAAGATGAACCATATGGGCAGCCCCAGCACTTGAGGCCATTAATAGGAATTTTTAAGCAACTGTGATTGATGAGGCAGCTCTTACAAGTCTGAGATCAATGAAAATGCAACTTGATCTTTTGAACCCAACTCCTTAATTTTTTTGTTCCTTTTTCTGCAGAGAATCCCATAAAACCATTTCTGTGCAGACAAAAGCTGTCTGGGACACTTCATGTGGATTTGTCATGCATTTTCCTTTTTCTTCCCCCTCCACCCTGTTTGCAGTTTCACATGCAGTTTGTTTTTGAGTCTTCCTCCAAGATTCATACAGCTCAAGATCAGCTTTTTCTATAACTGTAAATGGACGTTGTCTTGAGGGTGTTTTCTGAGACTTATTATTTTTCTTTTGTTTTCAATTTAGTTAATTTACTCCTCATTATAATCTGAACGTTAGGGAGAAAATAGTGGTAAGGAAAAAGAAAAGCAAAACTCATTGAGGAGAGAGGAAAGGCTGAGCAAGCTTCAGGAGAATGCAGGAAGCCCAAGCAAAGAACAAGAGAGAGGACCATGTCTAATGAGTCTTGAATTATCCAATGTCGATGCTTTTCCCTCAGGATCTGCTGACACAAATTAACAGTAACTAAAACAGCTCCATCTTCCAATTTTTGCTGTGAGACTCTTGACCAACAGAGCAGTTGTTCCCAGTAACTTTGGGTTGAGACAATCCTTGGCCAAGATGTCAATAGTCTTCCACCAGCTGGATGCTCATGGAAATGAAAGCCTCTAAGGGGCAGCAGGTCATTTAGAGCTAGAGGAGAATGCAGAGGGAAGGGGCAGCTTCTTAAAAATCTGTCAGGGAATTAGGGGGAGCCTGAGGAGTAGGGGCAGGGAGTGAGGGCAACATGGGGAGCTGTATCTAGCTAAGGTCACAGCTTGGAGGCACACAAGAGGGCCCAGAGTGCAGGAGGGAAGAGGTCAAAACCAATTCAGTGACATTGGTGAGTTTGATGGAGCATAGAGAAACATGAGGCAAGAAGAGAATGGTCCAGAATGAGGATGTGAATGACAATGAGCTGCAGAGGAGAGGAGAGGTGCACAGCACTGAGGAAAATTGTGAGACAGGTGAGAGAAGAGCCTTGGAGGAGTTGGGGCTGCTTCCCTGCTCTGGGTCACCATTGTCAAGGAGAAAGGAACTTGACAGAGCACACACGCAACTCTGAAAAAGAGTCACTGAGGGCATTGATGGGACTGGGAGCACCCAGCTCTTCATCACCTTTCAAAAGCACAAGAAAAACTGAAGATGTTCTCAGAACCCAGCAATACAGCTTAGCTACAGACAGCTGGTCACCAAAGTAACCTGGAAACGCACAGAGTGTGACAAAAATTCCAGTACACTGTGCCTCTTTTGCTTGGGAAAGAGACAAAACTTTCCTCTGAACAACACCTGGGATTCTTCCTTACATTATCAGGTTTCCAAAACTAATCCCTGCAGAATATGATCCTCAGCTGGCAGAGGGATGGGTGGTTACAGCTGCAGGTCAGGAACGATGGGTCCAGCCCACTCCTCTGGAGCTTGCACCCACTTCTGGGAGAAGGATAAGCAACTGCTAAGCAGCAGGAAGTGCTCGTACCCTCTCCAGACCTCAAGCACCCCAAAGTGTTCAAGCACTTTGATACCTTCTAGCAGTGGGCACAGATCCATCTGCAGCTGTATGCAACCCAGAGATTTACATCTTCAAATGAGCCCTTTGATGGTGTCACAACGTGGGTGACTTCCAGGGCCTCTCCAGGGTCTCCTATAGGACCCTCATCTCTGGCTTCCCCTCCGTACTTGACAGTGTGGTATCCCCAGAGATGCACTCACACTACATGGGTTCTTCCATTAAAACCTTAAGACTTGCAAAATGCAACTCTCCCTCAACAGAAATATTACACTCATTTATCTGATGCTAGTGACTCAGACGTGCTCCAAGCTCGGGAGTGTGCCAGTAGCAATGCTACAAACCTGAGTGGTTTGGGCTCCACAGTCTTTTCTTTGTAACTAATCCCTGTGATTAACATTTTCCTTCGAAGCGGTCAGTGGAGCAGCGAGGCACACCAGCCCGGCAGCTTTAGAAACTGGAGCTGTGTCCCCAGAGAGCAGATGTAGGCTGACAAAGACAGGGCCAGCTTCTCACACCCACACAGGGCTCCGGCCACACAGCTTGGCGTCACATCCAACTCGGAGTGACAGCTTCGAGAAGGGAGCAGCGAGTTCAGTTGCCACTTCTCTCTCAGATGCTGTCTGCAATTACTGAGGCTGCCAAAAGCCACAAGAAGGCAGCCAGATACCCTCCCTGCACGCTGGCGGGGCTGTCTCTCATGAGCACCTAGAAAAGCCCCCACTTCTCTAGGTCAGCTACAGCACAGGGCTGAGCTTTACCAGGAGACCCAAAACAACCACCCTTTGACCTGTCTCACCTCCCCCTGCAGACAGTTCCTCAGCTGGGTGCTTCTTGGACCCAGGTGAGTGTTTCCTTCATTGGAACAGCAACAGGGTCTTACACAGTCTCTGCGACTGCTCACATTCATCCTTTCTCTACCATGAGCATTAGGGAAAGCCTAAATGATTGCAGGGAATTTGCTTTCAGTCTTGCTCTCTCTGAACCCCTGTTTTTCTTTTCTGCTTCTATTCCACTTCTAAGACTTCCTTTAAAATGACACGGACTCTCCTACTTACAGCCGCTGCTCTGGAGCTCAATCAGCCTTGTTGATCCCAGCTGCAAGTGACAACACTTCTCACTCTTTTATGTATCAGCTTAACAGCCTGATAACAACTGGGCAGGAGAGGATATTCCTGGCACTCTGAGCATAGCGTGCAAGGCTTGTAGTGTGGCACCAGCTCTATTTTGCTGTCTCTTGCTCCTGAGCTGTTGCCTTCTGTCTGCTTGAAAATGACTCATGAGGTTCATACAGTCCAAAGTAGGTGAATGGCAGAACACTCGTGATGCTGTAGGTTACTTAAAGGATTTTAGGCAGAATTTTAATATTTCATTGTACGCCTGCAAACTCCTGAGATTTCTTAGCAGGAAACAAAATGCAAGTTTTGCAAACTATAGAAATGTTTCATCAGCTGGGGATCTGAACCCTACTTCCAAACTCATTGAATACCTTTTGTAGCACACTGTGGTTCATACAGATATAAAGCAATGTAGTTACAAAAACCTTGTTCAGTTCTCAAGGGCATCTCTCCATTTTCATGTTCTAGTTTTAAGACTAGAATTCAGCCAGCGAACATTTTCACTAGGCGTTCCTTTAAAACACATGCTAAGGATCTATGGGACATTGCCATTACCTTGGGTTGCAGAAGATGTTAAGTGTATAAAAATATCCATTTTGAGCCCTGCCTGGCAGAGTCATCTCTACTGCCAGTAGTTATTTTCCAAGTCGTCTAAAGAGCTTCTCTCCAGCCACTGTTCCCACTCTTAGCCTACCCACATCTGCAGCACTGGCCCTGCACTCCTGCCCCACCAGCTCTGCTCCTCATCACCAAAGCAGTGCTCGAACATGTTCCAGAGCACATTTGCTGACGTGAGTGGCTGAAGAATAGGCAGATGCTGCTCCGGGTGTGCAAACTGTTACTGCACTCAACAGCACTTTCTCAGAGCTGCTGCTAAGTGTGTAGGTGAGACTCAAAAAGCCTAGGGCAAAAGTCTTGGCTTCTCTGTTCTCCATTACCCTAGACTCCTGGACTGTGTACCATTTTGGGGAACTGTATTTTTTGTCTTGGAAGTCATCCTTGCACCCCAGAGTTTCCTGTGTAAAAAAACCTTACTCTTCCCTAGGTCTTTGAGTTCTTTGAGCCCCCAGCACTCCCACAGGGAATGCCTTTTCAAAATGCCTTTAACACTTGGACTGTCCTTTTTAAATTTTAGCAAAGGCTAGAGGGTTTGCCAGTGGTTTTTCTTTCCCAGCATGAGCCAAACGTGCCTGCCAGATTTCTCAAGAGGGGATGTAAGATTTTCCAATTTCTAAATAGGCCAGAGAAGCATTAAAATATCAAAATGTAAAATAAATGTGTTTTATGAAAGGATTCTCTGTCGTCAAGGAAGGAGGGCTGGCTAACACCTGAGGGTGCCGGGAACTTCTCTGCTCTGTGACCTGAGGCCTGCGGGAAATGACCTTTACCAGCCTGGAGGCACAGGAATGAGGTGGTGCCAAACTTCCCCTCCACGTGTTGTGGGCAGCTGAATGGAAAAACCTGTAAATATTGCGGAATGTCGCTAATTGTAATTAGTATCACTGCGCCTTTAGGTAGAGGCATGTGCTGTGCATTTTATCCTCTGTAACTCGCTTTTCGTAACAGTTAACCACTGTCTAACAAGGCAAGAAAAGTCGGAGGTTTCATGCTTCCAGGAAGTATACGGTGTTGATGGATTTGCATAGTATTTAGAAGAGCTAGAGTTACACGGCAGTGACGCAGTTCTACAGCACTTGCTAATTCCCTCTTCTCCCTAAATACTTCCTCCTGCCTCTCACCTTTGGCTCTTTGGACCTACCCAGCCTGTTATTTCTCTCTCTGGGCTGTGTCTGGAGTTACCAAACAGCTGCTCCAGGTATGGTCATCCAGACTCTCTGGATGGGAACCCCAGACATTTGTCTCTTGATGAGTCTTGCCATCTTCCTTTCCATATCAACCGTTTGCTCTCCATTCTTGTGTCTATTCCAGCAACTGCAGCAAACCAGGTCTTAAAATCCCACTAGATTGCCCAGCAAAGCGAAGCAAAGCACAGTGTTCCCAGAAGAGTCTGTGCAATGGTGATCTCCATGTCAGACAAGATTTTTATTTGTCATATTTCTATCCAGAGTTCAGGTTTCACACAAATATTGCCTCGTCCTTACACACACGTGACAGCTTCTTACTCTGCAAAGTGCCTGACAGAGGCAGCGCAGCTGTTGTACCATCTTCACCTCTGATTCTGGTGAAGGGGCAAAAGCCTCCCATGAGCCATCCAACAGTTTTGCAAGGGTGACCCTAGAAAACTCCCTGGAAATGCCCTTTCCTCTTTCCACCTTGAGAGCTGGTTTCAATTGCTCTCCTTTCGTGGCAAATGGGGGTAGAGGTGGTGACATCAAGCCCTTCTTGGCAGCTCCCTTTTCACAAGGAAGCATGCATTCAATTAGAGGATTTTAATTAAAATACTTTTCTGTAGCATCCTGTTTCCAGGCCCTGCTGTAAATTTAACTTGACGTTCTCTCATTTAACAGGTGGGTGAGATTATTGTGAGAGCTGCCAGATGGAAGAAAGCAGAAACAGGGCTGGCTGTTGAGATAGAAGAATGAAGAGAGGAAGAGAGAGAGAGCAAAAATAAAGGAGTGGGACAGATATCTGCTGCATATCTGTCAATATTTACTATGCAACATGCGATCCTTTTCTGTGATGGTTCTTCACTGCCATATGCTCGTGACTTCTTAAATGCCTTTTGAAGGATAAAAGCAGCAAACCCGGGATCAACACAGTTGCATTTGATTTCCTTTCCTTTTGGATCAGAGCAGTGCAGGAATAACCAATGAATGGCAATTGATGCAATATTCAAAATACCCCCACAACTACCCCCAGACATGAAAAAAAAAGCCCACCCTTTGACCTGGCAGCTGAGGAGCAGAGTAAGAGCTGTGCGGCTGCAGTGGCAGCCCTGGGAGCGAGCAGTTTGCTAGAGGTCCCTTCTGCCACTGCAGCTGTTCTGCCACCAGCTTCCAGATGCAACAGGTTAAAGGATATGGGAGAGTAGGAGATTGTTTTCAAGATGTTAAAACTCAGCAGCTAGCAGGAGCAAGGATGAGGAATGTGGAAACCTGCCACAGTTGGGAATCTCAGAGGTAGAAAAGATGGGGACAATGGGTGGCCAGGAAGGAAAATGAGAGGGACCAAGGGAAGAGGAAGAAAAGGGTGAAGACAGTCTGGGAACGAGGAACCTTAGGGAATGGGGAAGGAAGAACCACTCAGGGTTGCTGAGGATAGGGAGAAGACTGAGGATAGAATGGGGGTAAAAAGGAACGGGGATGAAGAGAAACAATGACCCTTACGATCTCATTTCCCCTTTTGAAAGCAACAAAACTGATGGAAGTTAAAGACCAAACTTCAAGCTAACGTGGATGTGTAACAGCTCTGATGTCCTCCCACTGTGCTGCACTCTAACCCACCCACCACACAGCACGTGCTCCAGGGCTGAGACCTCCACAGCAACGCAGGGTGGAGGCTGCCTGTGGTGGCACCGAGCTGTGGTGCCAGCCAAGAGGGTGCTATAAATCCTCAGGAGCACTGCATACTGCTGTCAGAACTCAGAGCACTCCTGCAACTACTTGTGTTTGCAGTTGGTGGCCTGAGTCAGCTGTTTTCAAAGCAGACTTTTGCAGTAGAAGGCTTAGCAGATAAGGTGCTACTGGGGAAAGTGCCTGGTCAGTTCTGCCTTTCCCCTTTCCATTTGGTATGGATTGGTTTAGGCTCCAGCTTCAGAGGCCTGGAGCTTTCAAAGCTATTGACTCCTTCTTTAGGTTTGCTGTTCCAGCTCCAGAGGCCTGCTGAGTAAATCCACTGTCTGGTTTGGTTGCAGACTGATAAACTCGAAATTGTTCAAGTAAGCGCTGAGAGTCCTCATGGTTTCCTCACAAAGAATGGGATTTCAGACACAGCCATGGTCAGGCTTTGCCTCCATTTAGCAAACTGAAATATTTCAGTACACCAAAACTGAAGCATATGGTTTTGATTCTCCAAATGGGAAAAATCCTGTACAAAACAAGCTCCCATTAAATAAAGAGAGAGAGAGATAGAGACAGAGAAACCCCCACAGTTTCAGAGGAAGATTCTTTACCAATGTGTGTAGACATTTGTATGAGTTGAAACTTACATCAGAAAGTTATCACACAAAACCAAGTGCTTTGGCCAGCAAACATACTTTTATCAGTCACTTCATAATCACTCTCTAAAAAGAGATCTTAATTTTTTCCAACAGGATTTGCTCTCCATATTATGATACTAATGGTATTTAATTGCGTCAGTATCCTTTAATTCCTTACCAGCCATGTCTCCTACGTGTCTTTGTATACTTTTCCCTGGGATTGATGCCAGGTTAATGTACCTGTGTTTGCTTGAGCAATCCCATTTATCCCCTTGAACACAGGAACAACAACAAGCTTTTTTCCCAGCTATCTTGTCTCACTCTTCCAGGACCCATGAAATAGCAAGAGGAATAGATCAGGGCACTCTTCAGCAAGTCTCTTTTAAGCTCTTTGGTAAAATGTACCTCGTCTATGGACCTTAAAATGTTTAATTGTAGTAATTGTTCAGAACCGTCTCAAGCTACTCTTGGGAGTATTTTCACAGATATTGACAAGAAAGAGGGGCCCACCAGGCTGTCTGCTGAGACCTCCTGTGTGTCACTGAATTGCAGTACACATGTTGTCTGCATCATTTCACGTTCAGTTCCAAGACCAAAGCCTGGGCAAAGCCAAGGGCAGGGCATGGCAGCAGCCTCTGACAAGCCCTGTGCCCACATCCCAGCAGGAGCAGGGAAGCCTCCCTGCACACAGGCGACAGCCCTGCAAACAAAGTGCACCCTGTACTGCAGGAGGTGAAACCACCTCCAAGAGTGTGCCAGTGGGAGCTTGGGGAAGCGCCAATTGCGCCTCGAGTAAGGCAGGGACTGTGACACTGAACAAAGTGGCACAGGGTATCACCCCCAGGCACCTGCAGCAGAAATGCTTTGGAGCACAGACCAGCTCCCACTCAAAGAGCTGCCTTTTACTTTCTGTGGTTTCTCAGCCCTCAGGAAAAAGCAAAGCAAGAAAACGAACCTTACTTCTTACCCCAAAAGCCTGACAGCACACTAGAACATGTCTGGTCAGCAGAACACCAAAGAGAAACACCCTTCTGATACCTGCAGGGGAATAGAGGAAATCTGGATGAACCAAATTTGCTTTCAGCTCTTGCTCATTTGGAGAGTTATACAGAGCTGAGGGCATTTGCAGCAGACTGAGGGCAAAGGGGGATTAGTTTTTTACTGAGGAGTTCAATGCATGTGACTTTCTCCAAGCCACTGATTTACAAACTGTGGGCTCTCATCCTGGAAACAAGATGGGCATTTGCAGGTTTCAAGATTTTCCCAGGGCTCTATCCTTTGCTAACCCCCAGAACAAATGAATCCTCCAAAACTTCCAAATTTTCCCAGATTCAAAAGATTTGTGAAAAGAGTATGATTCAGGAAGTTCGAAAAATTTGTTCTTTAATTTACGTAGCTTTTGTCTCTCTCCTTCTTTTGCTATAGACTGCAAACTTTTTACTCCATCCATAATATCATACTTTATTTTGTCTGTATAGCAGGAATACAATGTGCACTGAACACTTTGGAGTTTACAGTTTTGCTGTTAAAGAGACCTGTATTCAAGCAAGGCTTTGTGGGGGGAGTATTGGGTGTTGGTTTTTTAATTAGCTTTTTTTATTCAGTTGTGGTTGTTGTCATTTTTATTATTTTTATTATTGTTATTATTGTCATTATTGTTATTATTGTTATTACTGTTATTATTAGTAGTACATTTATTAATTAACATCGATCTTTAGGTTATTTATTAACTCTTGTCCAGCACAAGAGTTGGTACTGAACTATCTCATCCCGGATGCAGGACACTGCATGTAAAGAAATTAGCACATATTATTTTTAGAAACTCTTAGAAGTTTTGTCACTAGTAACACGAGAAGTCCAGCAAATACTCTCCGCGTTCTCCCAGGCCAGATGGCTGTCATTCCCCATCCTTAGTGAAACCAGCTGACCTTTATCCCACACACATTCAGATTTTGTGATTCTGGAGCAACGACTCCTGAGCACATTGCAGCCCCTCTGATGCCTGGGGACACAGCCTCTCTGCTGCCATCCCTGCTGGACAAGCTGTGGCTGTGAATTTTACTGCCTGTGCTTGGTTATCATCTCGTGAGCAGGTGGAGTAGAGAAACTTTCATTGGCGCACACAGAGGCATCTCAGAGCGTGGACCCCACCAAACGGTGCGAGAAAGGTGCCTCAATGTCTTTGCTCTTGCACTTTGCCGCCGCGGAGTGCACAGTCACCTCAGGTCAACCACAGTCACCACGGTCTGACTTTATGCTCACCCATCTCTTCTGGAGACAGATCTCTGTCTGTGGCCAAATCTAAAAGGGACACAGCTGGGAAGATTTCTTGTCGTTTTGCAGGTACAAATGTGAGCTAAAGTTAGTTTTTGAAGTTTATGTGAATACAGGTTGTATTTCTGATGTTGTTCATGTAGTAATGTTGCCTACAGGATTAGTTACTCCGGATGCTGCCAAGTTTTAAACATTTGGACTCTGTTTTGAGCCACAGACTACTGCTCAGACCTCTTCATCTCCCATAGTCTTGTTTTTTCTGAGAAAAAAAAAAAGGGATAAAGTGATTTAGGACGAGTTAATACCCCCGAACAGATGCACCAGCAAGAGATGTGACAAAATGTCAAGTGGAATGTGCCTGAGGGCTTGGAATTTGGCCATGGAAGCAGCAGATGAGTCCCCAGGATGGCATGTCCCCCAGAGGCCCGGCATGCTTTGGTGACAGCTGTGATTTTTATGACCCGGCTTCGATGACAGTTTGGGAGGGGTCAGCTCTGCTCTTTTCTGACAAGAATTCGGTTTGTCATCAGATTCTAAAATCCCTCTGATTTATGGTATCAGCCACTGCTAGCATTTTACTGAGATGCAGGTCCTCTCCCCACTCCCCCCGGACTGGGAGGTTAAGGTGCAAACCCTGATGTTCAAATCAAACTAATCCTGCAGAGAAAGGAAGTGGTAGGTCATGAAGCGACAGGAAACACTGAAGAGCTAGCTCCAAAAATCTCGCCTTAAGAGCACTTCCTCTGAAAACAGGCAGCTCTTCCACCTCCATCTGAGCACCAGCTCTTGCATCCACCTCCACAGTCCACGGCCTGCCAGACACCTCGGGACCACGTTGCCTCGTATTTGCCGGTGACAAAGCAACTTCCCAGAAAGGTGATCTGCTTGGATCAAAACCGACTAGGTGTCAAATACCTCCAGCCACCCAGGGGAAGGGCCGTGTCAGCACAGCACTCCTCAGCTTCTCAGCTCCCACTCAGTGTGACCATGGTGTGCATTTCCGTGGCCACTTAGCACCCAGCAGGGGACCCGCGTGGCAATTGCAGTCAGTCATTAAGGACACAGGTAGTTTCTTTTTTTTCTCCTGGCTTTTCTGAACACTAAATATTTTTTTCTTTTTCCCCAGGCCTGGTAAGACACAGTAGCACAAACGGCTCTCCTGCAAGCCAAGAGCCCAACTCCTACCTCCACCACCATTTAATTGATATTTAAAGGAAGATGTTATAGAACAAGGAGAACAAGGCTGGTCCATTCCCATGACTCTCTCAGCTGCCTCCCAAGGGCGCAAACGAGGTTGCTTCCTCCAAACATCACCTTCTCATTCTTTGCTTACCTTACAGGTAGAGCTCTGTTACCAGCCAGAGGCATTGACTTTTTCCTGCTGGGAAACCCGGTTCCATTGAGGCTTCCTAGCAGCTGGAAGATCCGAAAGGGTGGGATATTTTTTGTGGAAGTGAACAGAGGAAGCTGAAGGAGACCATTCGAACATCTGAGACAAGAAGAAAGGACTGGCTGTGAAGCAGCTTCCCTGTGATGGTGAGAAACCAGGGCCTCAGGCCAATGCAGTTCTGATCACAGTATTATAATAAAGTCCTAAAATGAGTACAAGGAGCCACGGGTACCTCCCCACGTAAAGGAACGTGGGTCTGCTCCAGTAATTCTCATGAGCTCTGCTATAAATGTGGCTGCACAGCCCTGGGACAGAGGATGGAATCTTCAGGGATCAATTTTTGTGGAGATGACAGCAAAACGTTCTAAAGCACTGGGTACCCTGTGGCCAAAATGCGTGTGCTCTGTGGGATCAAGAGACAGGAATTCTCATCACGGAATGTGACACTCTTCTAGCAAAATATATATTTTTTCTGTTTGGATGCACCACCATTCTTGCTTGGAACCCTCCTGCTCTTGAGACCTGCACATTTGCCTCCCTCTTTCCTCCTTATATTCTGCCACATGGCATTATTAGCAGTCTGATTAGACATTCCTTCCATTCCCAGTTCTCTGCATGTTTGTGAAGGCACAGTCTTACTAACTCTCCAGTGGTCCATTGGATTATTACAAAAGATGTCATTTTCTACTGTAAATTTTTAATGAAGTGAGTAAAAACTAAAGAAAAAATATATATTTAACTCTAGCAAGCACAACTCAAAGGAGTGCCAGGCTTAAATTTCTCATAGAAAGTTTTCTGACCACATGGTTTCACGGGATAGATCCATTCAGTTCTACACAACGGATTGAAGGGATTTTACATTAGCATTCCCACAAAATTTGCTTTAGATGTTTGGCAAGTTTCTCTTTGCCCAGTCAGGGGAGAAAATATAAATATTCCCAAAAGTAAAAGAAGCAATTCAAATCAATCAAGTATTTTTTCATCAAAATGAAAAAGCCTGGGAGAATCATAGTAGAGCAACGGCAAGAGGAAATTCAACTCAGAACCTTGCTCACAAAGGATGCAGGGGACACAGAGGGTCCCAAGAGGTCTGCCACAACTCCTGAGGACTCGCAAAAAAAGATGAACTGGCCCTTGCTGTGGAAACATTCCAGTTCAGTTTTTTTATAAAACAGCTACAGTTTTGGTCTGCCGAAAAGCATTCATCTCAGTAAACATCAGGCAGAAGTCAGTCAGGATGTCTCAATACTTCTAGTGCAGTGGCATACCATATTTTGTCATCCATTCAACAGCATGAAAAACATTTTGAAATGTTTTCAGGTGACTTTTCAGGTGAATAGGTGCTATAGATCCCAGTTGTGTTTATGGAGAGACAGTTTTTTCTCTATTTGCCATTGCAGGGCTCCTGTTAACAGCACTTTGTGCAGGTAGCTCTGTGTGAGAGATGGGTATGAATGGCAGTGGAAATCTATTCCAGAGTGACTGTTCTGTTTCCTTTATGGCTATTTTGGTGTACGTTCCAGTTGTCATCCTTGTATGCGACTGCCTAATCAGACAGTAAATGCTCCCTGGAGACCTCAGGATGCTGCATGCAGTTAGGGACAGAACCGAGACAGGGTAGGCCAGTGCCACAAGACACAGAAGAATTCATTTTTTAATAGTAGTTTAAGTATTTTTCCCCTGGTTTTCCAGCAGCTGGGTTCAGTAGGCACAGTTCTCCTGTTTCCTCAGTTAGAAGGACAGCAATGCCAAAGGATAGGCTTGGGAGAGGAACGGTCAAAAACTTCAGGGAAAATAAATGACCAAGACCAAGCGATTGTAATTCCTAACACAATCACAAAGTGTGAAATACTGCTCTGAGGCCCCAAAAGACTCCCAAACTCTACAGCCATTTGAATAACGAACCAGAGTTTCAGTACCATCTTAGACTCCACAGCACTTCACAGATTTTTTTTTTTTCCCTGAGAAATGTTTTCCAGATTTCCTCTGTTTCTGGTTCTTGCCAGTGATACAAATACCACAAGAACAGTCTATCTCAAAAGTGTTCTGGCAAACAATTCAGGTGCTGGCAAAGACTCCAGTGTGCATTGGCTACATTAGGTTTTTATAATGTGTCAGCTAGCCCCTGATAGCTACCATGTGGTGATAACGATTATTCAGTCCAAGCCCTGAACGAGATGGAGAAAGCGCATGTGTAAAGTGGGAATCCGTCTCTGCAACCATGCTCTCATTTCTACACTTGATATATTTCTGGGAAAGGAGTCAATCCAGAGTCCTGGGCTGTTACCACTGGGAAAGGACCTGCTCTTCCCAGCCTTATATTTATGGGCTCATCACCACTATTTGTTGCCACTATGTCTTCACCTTTTTATTTTTCCCGGCTTAGAGATACAGAGGTTGTGTACAGCCTAATGCAACTCACATCTCTCTGTAAAGCAGGTAGTGGTCCCAGAGACTGCTGGAGAAAATTGATTCTGTCGGAGCAAATGAGCCACTGCTGGGATGATGAACATCCCTGAAGTCAAGGTTTGCAAGCAAGTGCCGATATTTTGGCATTGCACATCAGGCATAATTTAATACTGGGAACCCAGAAGTGTCTGACTGGGCTTCAGAGAGAGTCTAACCGCTCTGTTCTGCATGTCAAATTAACTACCCAGTAGTGAGCTACCCCGGCTAAATGATCACCCGTTGGCCAGCTGCCACACCACAAAGCTCCCCATACAACCGCCTCAAAAAATGGAAACTTGTTATTCTGGAGCTGCCCTGTGAATACCCGTTCTGTCAAGGCTGGAGGGAAATATTTGGGGCAGGCAGGCTGAGAAAACAGAGAGGTGTTAGGTGTCAGAATTGATTTAAATGGGCTGCAGCTTTGCACGGGAGCAGTGGAGCTCAGCAGCCAGAGGATGGGAGGTAGTCAGGGTTGGGGGCTCAGAGGTGGGAGAAAATGGGCTGGATATAAGATTCAGATGCTTGAGAGGGTCCTTTGGAGCCAAAGACAGAGTATTGTCTGTTCCCACTTGACTTCCGAATCTTCACCAGCACTCAGAGGTAGCAATTGCCTGCTGGTGAACCAATAGAGGTTTCTCCTCGGGGCCCTTGCCGGCGGACCTGGTGAGTGTAAGGGTGACAAATTCAGCCTCAGCAAACTTTACTGACCCTTGCTTGAGCCAGTGTTGAAGTTAACAGCATTCAGGAGGCCTTTCTGAACAGCTTCTGAGGGTGCTGAACACTTCTGGGTGCTTCTCCCTGCAAAAGGCTCCTGTGTCCCTAAAACCCCTGCATTATGCAGAACAGGAGAGCTCCTGGGGCACATCCCATCTCCCTTGTTCTAAAGAAATCAGGCTTGGACAGGGGTTGGTGAATACCAGCTGTCATCTAAGCATGCAATCAGGCCATTATCAGAATGTGCCCAGGATCTGGAAGCTGGAAAGTTGTAAATCGGTGTCCCTTGATAAATATGTGAACATGACCTATAATCACAGAATCCTGACAACTTGAAAGTTTCAGCCCAAGCCTCTGCATAAACAGAGACATCTGTGAGAACAAATCAGATTGCTCAGGGCTTGCTGTAGCTGTGCTGGGTAACCCCTTCTCCCTTCTGGGGAGAAATCTCTTTCCTGCTCTAGGTTAATTACCAAGAAATATCACTCTTCCTCTCCCTTCCAGAAGTCACGTGCTTCACTAACCCTACAGGTACAAGTGGCCAAACACTACAGGTGACACCAAGATGCCATACTGGGAACAACACAACAGCAATAGCTGTCCAGGTCCCCAAGACATCTAGAGAGATTGGCATGCACACAAACCCAAGTGGCAACACACGTATACAATCATGAGCAAATGTTTACAGGAGTGAAACTGAACATGAGGAGCTCCTCTGTCCCTCGTGGTGTGTAGTGTGACAAACTGTGCAGTCAGAGAGTACAGATCTCCTCAGAAACACATACGTGTGCCCGCCTTTTGGTTCATGTGGACATATTCTACATGACTACCTTCTTGGTCATCAGAAGGTATGAGTTCTTCCCATCTATTTTCTGCTCCGACTTCTAACATCCACAGAATGTCACCTCCAATCTATGTTACCTGAACAGATTTGAGACAAGCAACAGGCGCCCCACATAAACATGTTCATCATAAATGTCCTCCACTCTTCTGAAACTCTTTCAAAATTTTTCCCACATTTGGCTGTTACCTACAATAAATTGTTTCCTTTCTACCTTGCAGTGAGCCATTTTCTTCCTAGTTTTACACTAGTTTTCCTCTCTGTTCCACAGCCTGTTGCCTTAAGTTCTGAGCATTTTCAGGTGGCTTTCTGACTTACTCCCTCTCACAGTAAAAGACTCTACTGCATTTTCTTCCTCTTTTTGATATCCAACAGCGTTACACACAAGAAATTTTCTAAACCCCATTTTATATCAAGGTAGTGTAAATCTAGTTATACATTGTTCTACATATCACTGCTACATGTTTGCATTTACATTATTCATTTGTTTATAATAATAAAGATAAGTTTATCATAATTTATTTTAACTTTCCAAAGATGAAGATGCTCCACTCTGTGACAATAACTTTGCTGGCCATAACCTATTGTGCAACAGTCTGATCTGTCACCCCGTGAATGGTTGGGCTGGTTTTGTATTTTTTGTTACACCACTCTGTCAGCAATCCTGATGAGGGTGGTTCCTCCCTTTTCTAACATGTCATTCTTCGGAGCCTGTGAGTCTGCAGTAAGAGTGCAATAACTTACCAGATCTTTGGCTTTAGAGACACCCATCACTGCAGGCTTGATGTGACATCTCCGACAGTTTGCTCAAAGATCTTTTCTGAACTTCTGTGCAGCACATGTGTTTATCAGCACTGGCAAATTTTAATCTGGCACGCTACTCAGAAAAGATGCCCACATATGTTTTGCTATCATCCCAGGCTTCCAGAGAATGTGAATGGTCAACAGACTTGTTAAGGCCACAGCATTAAGCAGACATTGCACTGGTATGTATCATGCAATAGTTTTAAATCACACCAGAAATTTAGAGGTCTCAGAATTTCTATGTGTTGCTCTTTCAGCAACTAATAGACATTTCCGAAGTATTTGGATAGTTACATATGTTTTTGGCTACTGTTTATATGACAAGATTGCTTTCCAGTAAAAGCTTTGTTATTTGCTATAAAATCAAAGGCGTAGCTGACGATTTGATGAGGTGTTGTGTGCATTGTGTCTGTTTTGGAAAAACAAGAGCTCCATTCAAAGGGAAGGCCTGAAGAATTTAGACAACTATATTAATATCTGGAGCTATGCCACAAAAATGCTGTGAAAGGGAAGAAGGTTGTAGGATTTAATATGGACAGACAAAAAAGATTGTTATTTTGATCACATTTGGTTTTTGAAAGTTTTGGACAAGACTACAAGAAGACAATACAACTAAAGCAGAAGCAGCAAGAATTCTGCTTGTTGGCAAATGAGTATTTCAGACAGAAGCATCTCAAGGACCCATAAAATGATGCTTGGCCATTGAATGTTAAAATTCTTGCTTTTCTAGTTGCTTGTGGAGGGACATGACAATTTTCACACCTGACCAAATGGGAATGACACATGCCCTGGTGTCCCTTCTGTAGACAAGCCTGTGAAATGCAATAATGGGAAAAGCTTCTTCCTAGTTTCTACCAGCAGAAAAGAGGGAGTTCATACTATTCCTTTTAAAAACATTATTTTCCACCATAACTTTGCAGAATCACAGAATATTCTCATTTGGAAGGGATCAACAAAGATCCTCTAGTCCAACTCCTGGCCCTGCACCAAACCCTCCCGAACAATCACACTGTGTGCCTGGGAGTATTGTCCTTCAGCACGCCCACTTTTGAATTTCATTTAACTATTCACAGTCTCAGATGTTTTTGTGACCACTAGGGATTCATTCAGAGCTACATGACAGAAAAAAATCTCCTTAGGCTAATCTTCAAATCTGAAGCTGATGCTCAAATTCAGGGATGCCCTTTGCTCTTATTATCCTTTCACCTACTCCATCTCTCCTTTCTACACTGAATGGTTTTGGTTTCTTCTCTCATCTGGAAGTCTGTCTTGCTTACAACAAATTTTGTCATCTGACACAAACCCTTCCCCAGAAGTTAACCAGAGTTGGTTTTCACCTGGATAGTTCCACCCATGTGGTCACAGAGCAGTCTAGCAGTATGCAACTCAAAGCATCCCACCAGATTTGGATTCACCAGCAAATTCTCATATGGTTCGTTTGACAGAATGAAATGCAAACATTGGAAGACATTTCAAAAATAGCTTGTGAATTTTCATATGCCCACTTGAGCCACGTGCAAGTATGGGGTACAAATTATTTTGAAATCGAAAGCCAAAGTGCCGTAAAATTCAAACACAGTAAGCTCATGTGCAGACAAGCTGCATAGTCTGTGTGTTTGTGAACTTTTTACTGGCTCGCATCAAGGGCCTGGCTGTATCTCTGCCTGTAAAATCAAATTATAGAAATGGAAGAGAGTAAATCTCTGCCCAGCAACTCCATGCTTGCAGAACAGCAGGTGCAAGTTTCAAGGGCAGGTCAAGGTCACTTTCAAAATATGGCCCTCCATGTAAGGCTATCAGCCAAAGGTAATATTTTTCTTCCTAAGAGCTCGTAACAACACAGGCTCCCATCAGAAATGGAATCACCTTGCCTTTGCCAGCACAGAACCTTTCTGTTTCATGACTCTGGTGCCTACTGCGACACAAATCTAACACCAGGTCCAAGGGCCTTTAACTACTTTGTCTCTAGATGAGGAGACAGCTTCACACACAAGAAAACAATTGCTCAGAAGTCTTTCCATATAGTCTACCTGCCTGTTTCTTTTTGGCCTTTTAGTCGCTATCACCAGGATGAGCAAGGTGGCTGACACAATGAATTTTGACCTCCCTACTTCACAGCTTTCCTGAGAACATGATATATATATATCATATAAGTCCAACAAAGATCTTTTCCATGTTGGTGCTCTATGAGGCACAAATTAAGTCTTTCCAGCCTTTTAATCTAACCAATATTCCTGCTCAACTCATGCTGCCCTTTCCTTCCTCCAGAATTTCCAGGCTTTACCCCTAAAAACATGAGCTGCATCCAAAGGCCACTTTTCTCCTAAAGAAGGTAGAAATTGTCTGGCAATGTTATCACACTGCACATGCCCTCTCAAGGAAGGCATTCTCACAGCTTCCTCTCCAACTAACCTGAGCAGAGCCTTTGCCTGCCTACCAGGAGGCTCTCAGCAGACAAATTCAGCAGCTGATTTCAGGGACATGAGACTTCTGCGTGACCTTGTACAACACAGGAACTTTCCCAGCTTAGCAGTTTCCCCAGAGGTGTAATTCTAAAACACTCCCTGAAACAGTCCCACTACAGCTGCCCTGAGAGCACTTCCCAGCCCCCACCATGGACATTCTTCTTGGGATTCACAGTGGCACTGCCCCACATTGTGTTATCATATGCACTTTTCTTTTGTTGCCGTATATATATTTGGATATACTCGTGTGTGCTCAACTGTTTTCAGCCTAACAAGTTACCCAGTTTTCTTTGCATCCATCAGAAGCTTCCTTCCATCCTCATTTACTATGCCATAAATCTTGTGCAATGAGCTACCTTAATTAGAAATGCTTTTTATGCTTACTTTCAGACTACCAGCAAAAATCCTCAACAGTGATAGACCAAACCCAGACCTCTGTGGGACCACATTAGAAACACACACTCCTTTACTGAAGGTTCCCTACTAGTAAATACAGTTTTCAGTCACTTCACTCATTTCTGATTTGTTTAATATGTGGAATAGTGCTTTGGCAGTTTCCTAGTTTTTAATCAGAATTCAAAATATTTCAAAGTCACATTTGGAAGGAATTGAACCCTACCTTAACAGAATTAGCTTTGTTAGCCAAGAACACAAACTTTTCAATGAACAAAATGAATTTATTTTAGTAGAATCCCTTTTCCATGCAACCTCACTGACTCACGCTCATTGAATTCCTGTACTTTAACTGTTTTTTTATTGTGTCCCACTGCTATTTTTCCCAGCATCAATATCACCCTAACTGACCTATAACTTCCCCTGTTATGCCATTTATCTCTTTAAAATGTCAGCAGACTAGCTTCTTAATATTTCATTGGAATCCTTCCAGTTCTTCAAAAATGGAGAAATTAGATCCAGTATTCAGAAAGCTCCCTGATTCACTTCAAAAAAACTTTGACTGCAAAGCAGTCAGACAATTTAGTTTTAAGATATTTAAACTTTCACAGTTACTGTTTGACTAAGCTACCATTGGATTGTGCCCCATCTACCAGTACACTACACCAATGCAACAGATCTTTTTTTGGGCTACTTTCCAAGTTTTGTTCTCTAGGAACTGCACAGGCTCTTGGCTTCCTTTCAGAGGAAGATATTGTTTTTAGTTTTTGGATGTCTTCACATGATGGTGCCTGGTATGATTGTCATGACCACTTTGACCAAGATTCTTCTCACGATGGTCGGTTTTGCGCACAAATCACAGCTACAAGCCCAAACATTGTCCAAGAAAATCCCACATCCTGAGAGGCACAACTTTAGCAGCACATCAGGGTGCGAGCTATGTCTTGTCTTTTGCTAACCAAAGGTAATTTTATTTTAATTTCTGTGCTTTATTTTTATTGATGTTTTGCTTACAGTCAGGTGACAGCATGTGGGCTTTTGGCATTAGCAAGCACAAATAATGAGTAAGTCAATCTGCACTGGATATCTTAGATCCATCAGAATAGCCTGGCTAACTGAAATATTTCCTATTTTGCATAAAATCCAGGATGTGTATGTGTATCTTCTATAAGTGCTACTGCATGTGTGTGTGCATCTGCATAAACTATATATGACATCAATATATTATGCCTGCATTATCATCACAACCAACTCAATGTTCTCATTTTCCTCCACCTTTTCCTTTCTTTTTTCCAGTACTAAGACACTCTTCATAAGCCTAGGGCACCAATTCTGCACGCCAATCAATCTAAAAATAATGATAATTCCCTTCCTTTAATTTAAACCACCTATTTTAACCAGGAGGGTGATGTTCACCAGGCACGGCACTGCCTCGTGTGCTCCAGCCCCTCTTGAGCTCTCCAGGCCTCTTCCTTTCTGCTCGCAGTGGTCAGTGCTGTGTAACAGGACTCTGCTGAAGCCACGCAGCATTTTCCGTGCTCCCCAGCTGAGTTATGTACATGCTCTGCTGGCTCAGCTAATCCCTGTCTTTCTCAAGAATGGAGGTCACCTCCTGGAAGAAGACTGGAGGGGGATTCCTCCTCCTCCTCCTCCTCCTCTTCCTCGTCCAGGGAGATGTCAAACAGAGCAACACATGGAGACAGTTGGTGCAAGCTCATGAACAAGCTGTGGCACATGAAAAAGGATCTCTCTAGAGGATGTCCTTCTTTTGACATATCCAAGTCTATAAAACACAAAGTGACTATTAAAATGCAAAATCCAGACCTATTTCATTCCATGACTTCTACAGGCTGGTAGCAAGCTGAGAAGGAGAAGGAAGCTTTCCCTGTACTTATTTCTGATTCCAGAACCGGTGATCTTCTGTATTTGTTTTGGAATTATGTGGTACAAAGCGGAAAGAACTGGTTTCCCCTTAGCCTAGGAATACACACCTGACTTACTGGGTCTCTGAGCTAGCATGCTCCGTGATCCTCTTCTTCAGTGACAGTGTTTTGGGGATATGTACGGGGCAGTTTTCCAGCACTCCTCATTGACATGCTTTGGGCATCACTGCCAATGCCAGAACAGCCTTTCAAGTAAACACAGACACAGACCAGCCAAGGCTTCGAGATGGAAGACAAAGGATTGGGTGAGAGGACCTGTGTGGCATGCACATCTGAGGTGCTCTGGATCCATCACCAGAGAAAGTGGGAACGGCACCAAATTGGCTTCAACTGACTTGAATCTCATGTTCTGATGACCTTGAAGAGTCAGAGAGAAGGGGAAGACAGCTGGTATTTTATGTGAAGGTCACGAGCAGCACGTATGTAGGACTCTGTCTCAGGGCCAGCAGAAGGCAGCACCCAGAGCTCACACTAATTTTGATACAGCAAACCTCATCACTTCTGCTGGCAAAACAAGTCTCCTATGAGGTCTTCTAAACATAGGCCTGTTGCCTCACAGCAGTTCTTAGGGAGACCTTAAAAGGGCATTTGATCTGACACAATTCTCAGTTACATGTAACTAACTTCTCCATGACTATGATAGTTCCCTCAAGGACAGAGAACTAGACACTGGACCAAGGTATTCTCAGACAGGGATGTCAACACTTTGCTCTGTAAAGGGCAGTCAGGTGTTGTGCATAATCCTACACCTGGTGTTATCTGAAGCCTGGATCTCCATATTTCAGTGAAGCAACCATCCTGTCCCTTGACAGCCTAATGAGAAACAAAAGCCACGTTAGTGGAAAGTCCCTTAATCCTAAACCCAGACAAAACCACTGTTCTGGTTTTTCACTGTGATTCAATACAGCCTCTGCAAACCCTGTCCATACCTCTTGTATCCTAAGTGATACTGGCAGTGATGACTGCTCTTGCCTTTCCTCTCTTGGAACACCAGCCTTGGCAGAACCCACCCTGAAAATGTTACCTTAAATCTGCCTTATCATTTCTAATAGAAGAAAAGATCTTAGCTATGGTGTCCTGTCTGAAAACCAACCTATGTAATTGCACACCGGATTCCTGTAGTTTCATGCAAAGGCAACTGGAGTCAAAGTCCTTTGTGCTGCGTCCAGGCTTTATGCCACACACCCCTGACACCCAGCTCATAACAAACTGTATGATCCGTCATCACCTGAGCACCCGCCCCTTAACAGTCTCTGCCTTCTTTCAGCATCACTCCAAGATATGTCACATTTCTATGCCTGAGTGTATTCAATCCAGAGCTGTAATGTAAATATTTTCCAAGCTTTATGTTCTGTTGTGTGCTGATGTAATTAAAGACCTTACCAGAATGCAACTAGCAGGCAGACTCACCGAGGCCATCGTGACTCTGAACTTACCCAATATCTTGAAGTTAAAGTCTTAACTTTCATGCTTTATTTTTTAGTGTTAGAAACATCTTTTACAATTTATCTGTTCCTGGGCTCTGGTTCGTCTGATCTACCATTTCTCATGCCCACAGGGAGATGCGAAAGTTTTAAGCTTTTTTTGAAATTCAACAGATTCCCCTCATGCTCCTGACCCAAGTCACGGCAAATAATTCTACCTAGACGGCAGGTCACAGATGCTTTGCTACATCAAAAACTACAGTGCATGCTCCTGTGCAACAGAGAGGGAAAAGCACTTAAAGCCTTGAAGGTAGAACTTATTAGACAGAGAAGTTGTCAAACTTTATATGTTTTGTTCTACAGAAAGCTCTGATATCAACATTTATTTTGGATGCACATCTGGAAGAAATGTTGAAACAGTAATGTTTTTACTGAAAGCAAATGTGTCCTTTCTCAGAAAAAGTTTAGCTTCAGCCTGGTTTGATATAACCGTGGGTCCCTTG
The DNA here is from genome assembly GCA_013397845.1 of Melanocharis versteri. Classification (NCBI taxonomy): domain Eukaryota; kingdom Metazoa; phylum Chordata; class Aves; order Passeriformes; family Melanocharitidae; genus Melanocharis; species Melanocharis versteri. The sequence continues at coordinate 482,108 of VZTG01006172.1, read as the reverse complement.
GAACGGCTGTGGTGCCTCATGAGGGTGATACATCATGTTGCTTGGTCGATGAAGTTCCCAGCCAGCGTCCTGTGATGTTTTGTGGCCATCTGACTCTCAGAGCACATTGCAAAAATTTAATGAGAGAGACGATTATGATGCATTATGGGAGTATGATGGCTATAAATTAAAATGTCCACAAGGCACATAGTAACTCTTGTGGACATAAATTAAAGCTGAACTGCCCCTTCATGAAATGTTTTAATTCAGTTTGACAAACCAAAGTATTTCAATTTAGGTTGAGCTAATTCAAAACAAAGCATTTTATTTTTCCCAACGGGGAGGAAAAATCTCCAGCAAAAGCGCCACAGGGAAATTCAGAGCTCTTGAAGACCAAATTTCCATTCAGAAAAAGATATTCATGGGAAATATCTGACCCCCTATAATACATACTCCATATCCATGTTTATAAAAATATATAGAAAAATATATTACCACAAGCAAAGATATATAAGGCAGGGCTGTTAAATATAGCTTAATATGCTTAATATACAGTTGGTGATATTTAAATTACAGTTAGTTGTGTAATGTCCAATAGCAAGTTGGACAGAAGAAGTCATAGAGCATTTATTCCTAATGCCTACATGGGTAACTATAAGTTGCAAGCTCAGCTCACTAGAAGCTCTTTTTCTTTTAGTTTCCTGGGGGAGAGAGAGCTGAGAGAAAAAGGTGACACTTTTCAGCCTCGATGAATTCAGAGAACTGGCAGGCCTTCTATTGCTTCATGACAATGCTATAATACTCTAGCAACTGGGAAATATCTCATTACATCCACACAGTTTTCCAGCTTCCCATCTTAAAAGAGGGAATCTGCTTCCATGAGACAGACCTCCACTACTGCATTGTGGCAGAAATCTAATGTTTGTGTTTTGCTGACAAAGGCCTGTGTACACCTTCTGTATTACCACCGCTCACTGGGAAAGATTCCACTTATTTTGGGCCCTCAGAAAAAATATTGCACAGTTTTTGTCAAAAGGATTTTTGTTTCCTGGAAACAAAAATTCTGTTTAGTCCCCAAAGAAGAGTCCTATTCCCAAGAATCTGTGCCATCAGAGGTGGAAAGGTGCAAACAGCATCAAATCCAAACACCTCATAGCTTTAATGAGGTTTCACCATGGCAAAAAGTATGAAATTACACTCTTGTTATTCTTATTTCAGAAACATGAGTCATTCTAGACTGTTTCAGACACAAAATAATGGCAAAGCAACTTTAGGAATTGACAGTAACAGTTCTCACAGTGACAGAGTTTGTCACTCACAGCTACAATGGGGTTTCTGTAAGAAACCAGTGCTAACCTGGCCCGTGACTCCGGAGAGCCCACAGCCACGTCAGCTCTGCCAGCTGCATCCTGCTGCCAGCAGCAACCAGGAATCCTGTAGGAGGGGATATTTCTGGGATGCAGCTGAGCCACGGGGATTGCAGCAGCAGAGGTGCTACGAGACTGTGCAGACTCACCCAGGGAGAGCCAGGTCCAATGCTCCCCTCTGCTCTCTGATCCCACCTGTCTGCGAGGGCATATGACTGTGTCGCAACAGCTTGTGACTGTGACCTGCTTCTTGATGAAAAAGCTGGACTGCTCATTTTCCATTTCTCATTTTCATCATTGAGCTCTAGTATCCGACGTGCTTCTCCACCTCAGCCATCTGCCTGGAGTTATCCATCCTCGTGACCTTTCCAGAGTCTCTGCTTTCCAGGATGTGTGCCTGCCTCTCCACACTGGAGAGAGATTTCCATTCTGTCCCACTAGATGCATGTCCTGGCATTTGTATTTATTCAAGCCGAGTTTTGCTCAAAGGGTTCTGTTCTACCAGGTGATCAAGACTGAATCAACAATCTGAATTTGTGCCCCCTCGTCCCCATCCTTCACCACACCTCTAGCTTTGTCTCCCCTACAAACTGTGCCAGCTGTGAGTTTGTACGTGGATTCCTCCTCCTAAGGGACACGCTTGTCCCTGTTTGCTAAGACTGTGTGTCTGGCTTTTCCACTCAAAATTATCACTGTACAATATGAGCCGAATGTAAACAGAATAACAGCTGACAAAAGAAGCTGGAAAATACTGCCTGTGGGAGAGGGATAACAAAATATATTGTTTAGTGAAACACTGGGCAAAACCACTCCAGGAGTTATGGATAAAGCTTCAGTCAAGCTTTTATATATTGCCCTACTACTGGGGCAATGAGGCCCCGTGTACCTTTCAGAGACACAGCAGCTTTCAGGGAGAGACAAGTCTGTGCAGTGCAGGTTGCCTTTTCTCCGTGTCCTGAGCCCTTGCTACATGACAGCCTGGCCATCTGTAGCTGTAATTTTGAGCTACAAATAGCATGAAACATTTTTTCCTTCCTCTGTGCCCGCTATGCCATTCACGCCACCGATGTCCTGCAGCAGACCCATCCAGTCCTTATCCCATTTACCCTTCTCCTTCCCTATATTTGTGCCAGACTTATTTTGAGCCTATTTATGTGAGCCATTAATCATAGCATGGTTAGTCATATAAAAATAAAAAGAATTTCTGGTCTGTGGACGTGACAAGTCATTTCCAGCTACCGAACAACTTGGCAAGGGATTTTTTTTTTGGTTGAAAATATTCAAGACACAACAGGTCAGGGTTTTTATCTGTGTGTTTTTACACAGAGAACATGTAAATGTGTCAGAGGGGATGAGATGGGAAACAGCCAACTCTTGAGCAGTTGCTAAAAGATGACACTTTGTAAACTATGTTGATAACACTCTGTGGGAGGAATAGCAAAAACTTAATTAGTCCTGCTATATATTATGAGAAGTCTTATTTTTAGAGTTCTGAAAGGAGCCTGCAGGAACTTCTTGTCCATAACCTCTTGTGCAGAAGTACGATGCCTTGGCTCCATGGGAAGGTGAGAGGCTTGATAGGGAATAAGGCGACCCACAGTTCCCTGTGACTTAGCTTTGTTCAGCCCACACAAAACGCTTGCTGACTTCTGGGAAGGACAAAACCCAGGCTTGTAATGTCTGGGATCTAAACTAAAATGAAGAAGTAAATAGTTCTGACATCTGGAAAAGGACCCCAAATACGAAGTGTCCTAGATCAGTTTGCTGCTGACTCCTTGAGTAATACAGGGAAAGTTGTTGAACCTTTTTGTATTTCACCTCTGTCCTGGAAAATGGCAATAATAGGAGCATTTAGGACACACACAGCTTTTCCACCTTGTCCATATTTTTTGCTTTTAACAAATTTTGTGGGTTTTGCACTAAGATATGCCTAAAACCTTTTAAAACTGCCCACAAAAGGACAGAGATTGTACATGAAATTGCTGGTAACAATATGCCAGAATCATTCACCCAGCATGTGAGGGGCTCAAAACTAAGTCAAAAGTCTGACTCAGACACATGAGCCCAACTCTTCTCCTATAAACATTAATACCTTAGCTGCCAAGCTCTTGGCTATTCTAGGTCAGTCCACCCTCATTCTAGAGTGGAAAAGACCCTTCTCCTTTCAGATGAAGAATTTTTCATTAAAAGTAACTGTGGCCCTGCAAAAAAATAGTAGTTTCCTGATAAGAAGCTGTTCTATTCAAAGTCTCTTCCCTATTTCAGACAACATTTTGCAGCTTTCACTGTGGACCAGTCTCGCCTTGTCACTGGGCTTTTCAATGATGCTTCAGTTGAAGTGCATGGGAAACAGAGTGTAAACTCTTTGTTGTCAGTGTCATTTGAGTACTGCACTTACCTCAGGCACCCTCAGTCTTGTGGGAGGTCCCTTGTTTCTTCTGCAGAACACAAGACAAAGAATAAATCTGTAATAACAGAGCTGAACAGTGAAAGACACTTGCTGAGAGCCACATGGGACCACTGTTGTGGCTGCCTCTTCCACTGGGTGAAAAGTCAGAGACAGCATAGCTGAACAGAGAAACATGGTGAGAAGATCTTTGTATAGCATCAAAGAAAGACACCTAAAAATAGCCCAAATCCTCTTTCTCTACTTGTTTAAATAAATCATCTTTCTAAGGAGAACTGACACTTTGCAACCTCACAGCCATATTTATAGGAGGTGGCAATAATTTTCAAGAATGGTCTAAGCTGGGAGGGAAGTAATTGATCTGGAGGGCTGCAACAGATTGGTGATGACTGATTTAAACTGCAACGTAGTTATCTGAGATTAAATAGCAGGGAACTTCATAAAAAAGTCAGTTGAGAAAGAGAAAAGTCTTTGAGGATGTGTGAGGGATTTCAGAGAGCTTTGGATGCATCACGTCAAGGCTTGTGATGGCTTCTGACATAAGGCTTCTCCAGCATTGTTTGCAGCCTTGACAGATACCACGGATGTGTCCAGGCTTCCCTCAGTGATGCTTTAGCTCTGCCTCCCTGCACGAGGGGGTGCAGTGTTATAACACCATGGAAAACCAGGCTGTGACATCCAAGCATTTGAGGATCTGTCCTTTTCCTACCCAGGGTAAGACTTCAGAGCTGCTGGTGTCGGTGTGGTCCCAATGATTGTCAGCCATAGGAAGAGCTGAGCAAATGTCCCAGCTGCAGCCAGCCAGTGTCCCTGCTGTATGGACAAGACGAGCAAGAGATTCGTTGTTACCTTCAGGAGGCTCCGTCTCATCTCCACCATGTACAGATCCACACAGACCTGGGCTGGGATCCCAACTCTACAGCAAAACCCCTTCAGTAAATCCGATGAAAAGCATGACACATCTCCCCTGGGCGTCCTGTTCCTGGAGCTTCAGTAGCTCCAAGCACTTTCCATCATAACAGCTCCCATGTTTCCACTACGGCTTGAAAGACAAATGAAGGAAAACCCAGCCGTGCCCAGGGAAAGGGGGCCCAAAAGAAGTTTTGAATATAAGTGAAATATAAATGTCAGTGCCCTGTACTGTCACAGGAAGCACTGCTCTAAGCCACGTACATCTGTCCCCTTTCAGTATTTTAAGGTCTCCCCTAGGCCAGCAGACCTGACACAACCCTATTGTGTTTCAATAGCTGCCATTTATCGTCGAGCACTCACTGTCCAAGGAAGGGTGCTGAGGAGCCTAACAATTCCAATGAGCAAGACAGATTTCTTGCGTGCTGGGAATCATTTAGTTAAGCCTATTTCTAGGATGGGGAGGATTCTGAAGACGAATTGGACTTTAGCTGTTAAAAATATTCAGCTTTATTAGAAATTTTTGTCAGAGCAATATTTTACAGCCTGTAAAGTCATTCACCCTGGAGAATTTCAACAGTGGGAATCTTTTTCCATGTGATTTCATGCTCTACACACCGGAGGGAGAAGGAAGTCATCAGAGATCAGGGTATATTGGAACAGGCATAAGAAAATGTGTGCACCTCTCCTCTTCCTCTCCTTATAGTACTGTGCAAATGCTGCCTCCTAGAGATTCTCAGCCTCTCCCAAGATTCATGGCTCTCACTGTTTGTGAAATTGAACTGCTGCTGCAGCTGCTGCCTCCTCCCTCATTTTCACTTCCAGTTCGGGCTCAGTGGTGGGATGAACAGGAGGGAATAGTGACGTTCATCATCACAGCCATAAAAACTTTTAAAGAGATACAAGAATGCCATACCTCAGACACTCCATTTCCCCTCCTGCTAACAAGTCTGCCAAACAGAAGGGCCAGGTTGTCTTGTGAAGAAGAGTGAAGGGATGCAGCAGGTCATTTGATAGCCCTGGCTAAGGCGGCATTTCTGTTTGCATAGCTGGTCCTTCAGAAGACCATTGCCAGGCACACTGCATTTAGAGGTTTCCTGCAACATAGTGGTGGGAAGACCACAGGCTAGAAGAGGTGAATCCATCTGCTTAATTGGACCCTGCAGAAGGACGGTGGAGAGATTCACTGATGGAAAACAGAAGCAAACTGCTGCAGACTTCTGCTATCAGACAGCTATTAATTGTGTTTGGAGACACAGCCCAAGCTCACGCATAGCAGAGGGGTGTCCAGCTGCCACTCGGACTTGTAAGCACCCACTCTGTTGCGGCAAGCACAGGCCATGATTAGTGCTAACCGTACCATGAAGTGGTTGCAAATGGAATTAAAACATGTCATATACATAGCCACTACTGTCATTGCTATGGCTTTTGGGCAAGAGAGTGAAGAAAAGGCCAAGTACAGCACAAGAGAATCCCTGAGAGACACAAAACTCAGGCATTTGTAACTCCCAGCTGGAAAGTTGAGCTGTTGAAAGGAGACTGTGGTTTTAAGGAAGCTCACTGGATAAATCTGACAGGGTGATAAAAACAGTTTGTGTTTTTGCTCCATCTCCAGCAGCACCCATGTTATTCCCAGCATGGTCATGACTTAGGTCTCAGCCTCCATCTGCCTGCTCGGGGGAGATCATTTCATTGTGTCAGCTGTCACAGATGTGCACAGCACTGCTAACCTGCTGCAGGAATCTTTCATGCCATCAGTCAAATTCAGCAATATTCCTTTACCTGTGCTGATCTGTGTGACAGCCTCTGCCCTGCCTTCCACATCAAATGCCTTTAAAGACCTATAAAACACTCAGTGACGTTGCCTGAGGCTAACCTCAAAGGCAGTTGGATCAAATTGCTAGAGTATAATTCAACATGTCTAATTTCAGGTGTCTGCAAGGAAGCATTTTATGACTCAGTGGGTTGCTCTGGGTCTTCTTGAAAGTCACAAAGGGAAATAAGTACTTTTAGGACCTGACCTGTTTCATTGTTTTAGACGTTTACATAACCATGAGGTAACTAGCTCTGTGTAAAGGGAGGCTGTGCATCCAGACATCCAACTCAAAGGAAGATGTCCACATCTGGTCAGCTGCATCCCACCCGCTGTGACTAAAGGGAGAGAATGCATCATACTTGCTCACATTCCAAATTTATACCATCCAAAACCTTCTGCCAAAACCAGCAAACCTCTTCCTTCACAGGAAGAGACAGTTCTCGGTGTTATGTGGTTCTCATTTACTCCTTGAAACGAGAAGAAATCAGAAACTTTAAGTGCAAGGAAATCCAGAGTGCAATGTCGACCTTATCGCACAAGACTATTTTTGGTACGTGAAAGCCCAGCTTCTGGCCGATGGTTCCAGGCCCTTAATTCATCAACTAGCTTAAAAACTTCATAAAAGTACCGAATAGTAACAATGGATAGAATAAGGGAAAAGAAAAAGGCAGGCTTTGCTCAGAAACATGATTTGAATTGTTCTTACTAAAGCACAGGCAAATGCTTTGCCAAAGCAAGGCAGAATAAACATACAGCTAGTGTTTAAAATAGCCCAAGTGACTAAAAAGCACTTGATCCAGCAGGACTGCAGCTTGAGGTTACTGGCAGCTCACAGCCTAGAAACTATTTAGGAGTAAATATGAAGGTAAATAACTTATTTTCATTGCAAAGAGCAAAAGTGATTTTTTGTGAATTAGTTGAATTTACCGAAATTCTTTCATTTCATCCAGTATGAAGTGATATATGTAACAACAACACACAGTATTTGTAACACATTTCCGCTGTGAGTTTGCCTAGAAGGTTTCCTAGAAGGAAAAGCAAGGAGAATATATCCATATTGAATTTGACAGGCAGGGATTCTTCCCGGCTCCATGGCTCCAATTATTTCACTTGCATTTGACCAGAATGAAAAAGCTGCAGAAGACTTAAAATTGACTAAAAACTCATGTCTTCCAACAGTTTTGTGGAGTGTCTCTAGACACTAATACATCTGAGCTTCACTTCAGTGTTTCACTGGGGGATTTTGATGGTAATGTGTAATTGTTGGTTCATTCTGGCTTGTGGCACCAGATCATTGTGGTCCATCCCAGTCTAACTAATAGTGCCTTCTCCACATGCTGATTTTTTGTTGTTGTAGTTCTAACACTACTGGTTGCTAAATATGTGGTGTCTGCCATATTTTAAGCCCTGCAGAGAATCATAGAATACCTTGAGTTGAAACAAACTCATAAGGATCAACTCCGTAAGTGCAAATTCACATGGACCATTAATTTATAAAATGGGCTTGATTTGTGCCATCTCTCATCTGGAAGTGATGGAGTCCCTTTGCAGTGGAACAGACCTGACAATGACAGAACTGCCTGGGCTGGCTCCTTAGGCAGTGCATGTCACTCTCTCACATGCACACTCCCATGGTTTGCGCTATGGGAAGAGGAGATAAGCCGTCCACATATGCTGCACACTGGCTGTCGATCTGATCATGTGGGAAAGAGCATTGCATGGGACAGTAAATGAGAGCTGAGTTTTAAGTTTTTGGGGATGGTGTTGATGTGACACTGCACCGGATGGAGCCTTGTAACCAGGAGAGCAGCACCGGGCTGCACGAGACACCCCAGAGTCAGCCCTGAGGGATAGCTGTGCTCTGCTCCTGCTCTGCTCTGACTCGGCGATGCAGCGCTGGCACGGGCCTTGCTGACTGTGCTGGGTTTGCTGCTGAGGTGCTGAGCACAGGGTTCCAGGGCCACCGCGCCCTCCTCCAGCCCCAGACAGGGGGAACTTCATGCACCACTGAGTCAGCCACTCGCTCTGGCCTTTAGCTTAGGGCCCACAAAATTAAAAGTCTCTCCACTGTGTTGACAGCTGGAATCGTTTTGGTTATGACTACCCTCTGGCATCACACTGCTTTTCTGACTATTCTGACTAGCGGACACTAAACAAAACTCAGCTGAGTGCTTCAGACTACAAACAGCTTTGTGAAACCAGAGTGCCCCTGACACGCAGCCCTGGGTAACTGCCATCATTCGTTCTCAAAAGCCAGCTTCAAACAGCACCATCTATGTTTGATACGCCCTTTCCAAACATCAGGATTTATTCTTGGGAGCACACAATACCCTGGGTCTGTATTAAAGAGCTCATTGTTCAAGTTCACAGGACTTAATAAATATGCCCCAATCTTCAGCTTGCCATTTTAAAGGAAATATTGTCAATTATACAGATAAAACTAGGAAAAAATTGCCTCACACGTCATCTGCCTATGATTAACAAACTACACCCTGCACTGAACTGGAGGGAGGGCACCATCCAGCCTGGCTGTTTTGGGAGCTCCTGGAAAGGACATGTGTCTTGGAACTTCTGCATAACACTGGCAGTGCACACCATTGCTCCAAGTGCTCCTCTGTGTGGGGACAAGTGGCACAGCCACCCCTTCCCCACCCGCATGGATCCACGTGGAGCTCCATGCTGAAGCTCTTTCCCCATCTTGCGCCTCCATGGGAAGCCGGTGTGGGAGGTGCTGGTGTGCTGCAGTCCAACACGCCTGCTGTCTGCGGTGAGCTCTACCCAGCATTTATTTCCTGAACTACCTCTGGCATTATTCAGCTAGATCCCTGCCTGGTGGAGACAAGCGTGCGGACATGAGGGAAAGGGCTGAAAATCAATGGCAGTGAAGTTTTCTGGCGAGAGGAGTGCCACTGGCAAAAAAGGGAAAACACACCAGAGACGTAGGGTGCCGAGAGAACAGCGTGCTTTGCTGAAAGAAAACGAAGCCACTTTCAGGATCTCAGCTCTAATTTTTTAGAAATTCTGTAACACCATTGAAAAGGGCATACTGTGAGAACTGCAGCCTGCTACTGCATCTCTGCAGCACTGTCTGCCTCCAAGATCAAGTGGGCAAAAGCAGCTTACACTCCAGGCAGCAAGGTACTGGTTCTGTAGAAGATGAGAATGAACCCACATTCACACATCCACAGAGTGACCTTCAAAACAAAACTCTTTTCTTTAGCCTGTGTTGATGAAAGGAAGGGCAGAAAAAGGAAGGGAGGGAAGGAGGGAAGGAGGGAAGGAGGGAAGGAAGGAAGGAAGGAAGGAAGGAAGGGGTATGGGATGAGAAAAAAGACATGAACACTGGAGACTAATGATGTAGGAAAACTGAACAGAAAAAAGGTAAAAATTAATACATTATAATTAAAATATGAGGAGTAAAGCCTGTAGGCGTGGTTACAGAAGTATAGGCAACATTATTGCTTTGTGAAGAGTTCTGGATAAATGGGTAAATCTCATCAAAAGCCTAGTGAGAGAGATAACCCCCTCCAGAAGGAAAAAAAAAATGAAGAAGTTTTCCTTGCTCATTGGCGATGTTATGCTGATTCTACTTTTCCTCAACTGTTCCAGAAACTTGTTTTATGGTCATTGTTTCTATTAATTTGTGTTCCTTTGCACTGAAAACCGGGAGAATGACCTCACCATAGGGACAAGGGGACAATTTTGGGCCACCTGGAAATTTTGCTGTCTCTAGTGGAGAAGGTTTAAATAGTGAGAGAAGCTTTACAGCACAACACAGGCAGAGAAACAAGACACTCCATCTTGGGGAGATGACATTTGCCAAGTTCTAGGCTTGTTATTGATGTCCTATCAGCTACAACCACACCGGATTATCCTGGCAGGAATGGTAACATGCAGCACAGAAGGTGCAAACAGTTATTTTAACTCACTGCAGGAACACATGCACTCACACACTACACATTTTGAGGATGTTATCCTGCGGAAGAGACACCTATCAGTTAAAGATAGGCAGAAAGCATTTGGAGCCTTCTCAACGCATGCCTGCCCCAGTCATTTTTATACACAAACAAGCTACTTCATGAAAACGAAGGTCTGAAGCGCAGATGAGTAATTTATTGCTCAAACACCTAATGAAAATGCGGGTTTTGCTGCTGAGGCAACTGACTCATGAAAATAGAAGAAGGAATAGAAGTCAAAAACTTTTGAACTGAAATGTTTGAAAAGCAAAGACTCATGAAATCATGGTAGCTCTGAGTAAATTTCTTGTCTGAATGTTAATTCTTGCCACTGAAAAACTATGAATAACATCCACTATAGCAACAAGTTAAAACATGCCTACTTTAAACTTACAAACAAAACCCCTCCAAAACCACCCTGAACCCTATACAGTGCTGGAATACAACAATTTGGGTATCTATTCCCAAGGAGCAGTTTTTATCAGACAGTAGCTGCATGACATTTTCTCAAATAAATAAAAAAACCATAGGTCTTTCTACTGCTTCATGAAAACAAAGTTACGTAAAAGCCGGTTATTTGCAGCATAACCTTTCTGAAGAAGCCTCAGCTGATGTCAGGTAGTTATTTGTCACCCGAATCTAATACTTTCCGCCCCGTGCCAAGTCATTTTCATGGGATCTGCAGGGTGTGATGCAGATCAGAAATACCTTTGCCATCCGTCACCGCTGAAAATCAGTGGGGCTGGATGCATCTGCCCGTGTTTACCGGGCAACCAGAGTCGCGTTGCTAACGCGAAGGTCGCCCCATGTGAACCCATCAATCAGCAGGCTGGTGGCTTCAGCCCTCGACCAATATCAGAAATAAATTCAAGGGAGCAGTTTTTACCTCCAGAAGGATTCTAAAGGGCTACACCAGCTACACCAGCTACACCTTTCCTTCATGGAAGCAATTTTCAAAGTCACATCCAAAGTGACTTTCTGTGTGGAACTTCAGTACCACACGTATGAGATACACCTGTGACCTGCCCACTCACAACTGCAATTCACCTGCTGGATTCAGCTCAAGATAGGCAGCGTAGCCAAATGAGCTGCAACTGCTGGATTTACGTGGCAAGAAAACTCCTACAGTATATGTTCTACAGTTTAAACAATTCAACTCAAAACATGATGTTACCGTCAATGAAAAGTAGCTTTCAATTTTATATAAGGAGTACGTGGTTCCTGTGGGTTTTTTTATTCCTAATTTCATTTTTTAGGGATGTCTATGTCAAGCTTACAAATTTAGTCAGCTGCTCAGTCATGCTTTAAGTTAATGTGCTATGTGCCTTTCTGCTCTGTACAGATCCATGCCTTCACATTCTTTTTGTGATTGAAACTAGTCAAACTAATTAATTCAAAAAATTATTTCTACTTCTAAATTGTCTGCAGGCAGACTCAGATTTCCACTTATTTTGTTCTCGTCTGAAATTGTTCAATGGATTCTTTGTCCAAGCATACCTCAGACCATAAACTCAGTGTCACTGACCTGCAGTGGCTGATCCAACCATCTCATGTTCCCACTACTGGACCTGGGAGAGCTGTGTGTCTGTGTGTGGGTTGGAACCCTTGACAGAGAAGGAAAGGGTCTGAAAAAGGTATGTGCTACTAAGATACACAACTGCAAAACCCGAAGACGCTTATCTTAGAGCTTGTGGAAAATAAACATAGCTAAAAAAAGACAAGATCTTCATGTACCACTGGAGTGTATTCACCTCTGGGCAATAGTTCATAATAACAGCTTAAATTTCCCAAGTAGCTGATGTGAAAAATATAAACTGAAACTGCAGGAGTTAATTTAGACTGGGGGCAATCTAACTCTGCTTGGTGGGCCCTGGCCTGAATGCTGACTTTATAAAATTTTACCCCTATGAAAATGTCCTGTATCATTCAGTTAAACAGTTGAGACGAGCTAGATGATAGCTTGAGCTAATAAAAGCTGGTCTTTTAAGAAGTTCAACTCTGTTGTGTTCCTAGTCAATTTGTGGGGAGACTGTTGACTATGAAATAATCCATAGCCTTTCTCTATGTGTCCTAGATTATTTCAGTGCTTGTTTTTTATTTATTTGGGTTTTGGTAAAACTGTTTTAAAATATGTGCTCATAGACAAGTTTTATAATACAATATGGAGCAATCAATTGACAGTCACCTTGTTTTGAGAAAAACAACACCGTCTTTAAGTGGTGCAATTTTGTGAAAACTTCTGAGAAATAAGTGCTTTACAGCATGGTTTTTGTAGTGTCTGCCACTCATGCTTGAGACCATTAGCTTACATCAATTCTCGCCTGTATCATTCCTCTAAAGCATTGCAATGGGAAGTGATTTTGGCTTCTTAGCTGTTTTGTTGCTCCCACAAAATCCAGTGACAAGTCATCAGAATGCCTGTGATGAGATGGTGGTCTCAGCAGCTTTCTGCAGCGACAGGGATGACAGTGCGAGGTGCTAATACAAGTCAGTGATTAATGGGATACAAGAACCCAGATAGATTAGAATGGATTAGGCATGCATATGCTTCATTTAAATTTAAACCTTAACCAAAAAAAAAAAAAAATCCTATGGTTTTTTGCCTTGCCAAACACACCAAGCTATTCTAACTCTCTGGCTTTCCAGCGTCAGGGAGCTTTGTCTATAGCCTGACAAAGCTGAATGTCTAGAACTGAATTATTTCTGTCTACTGCCTGTTTTATACCTGTCATGGAAGCAGCAAAGACAGATAAAGGAACCAGCAGCAGGTTCCAGGGCACACCTATTGCATGTTACACTGGTGTAGGCAAAGGTGGGATTTAAATCAACCAACCCATGTAAGCAGTCACTCCTGATCCAGTATTCACCAGCTGAGAATCATCCATGCTGCAGCAGCAGCAGTAGCTCAGTGCTGTATTATGGAAATCAATGAAAACTCAAGCTGTATCACAGATGTACTCACTGTGCCTCATTTTTCCACAGATGAAACGGGGCTGCAATGCTTAGCAGTTTGCAGTTTGTAGGAACCTGTAGTTAGAATTGTAGGAATCCATGGCTCTGTGTTCTCATGCACTGGGCAATCAAGTGATCTCCTCCTTATAGACTCTTCCAAAGTTTTGCTTTTCCTGCAGAACCCCTAAGACAGTCCTTTTATGAGTTAGAATTTCCTGTTCTCCTACTAGTTTGTGCATCAACCTCAACAAAGCTGGGTCTGTGGAAGTACAGTTTAAGCCACCTCTTCCTTCCTGAAACAAAATGCTGAGTATCTTTCTTTTATTTTTGCGGGCATTTTAATTTGAAGTATCCTGGGGTTTTATTTTTTAAAAAGTCCTGTGTGTTTTCTTTTTTTGTGCCAAATCATGCTCTCCCTTTCCCTCTCAGTGCTTGAATACCAAGTGGCTTTAATGGAATTGCTGAGATAAGGAATATGGAAGATTAGTGTGCTGCCTCAAACTCAGCTCCTCACATGAGTGAGAGAAGTGTGCTTTGGCCTTTAGATATTTTTCCCTCACCTGCCTCAAGGTCTTGGCAAGCCACTGCTGAGTCAGAACCCTCCATCTCCAACACTCTCTAATCCGACATTGTTTGATTCCAAGAAAATACTGAGGGCCCTACTCCGAGAAACCTGGCTCAGTCAGAGATGATAGAAGCACATCAATAAGCACCTTGGCTGGGTATCCTACCATGGCTGATACAAAGGAGTTCATGGATGTGTACTGGGATGGCTGCTGATGGTTCTGTGTGGAGATGTGGTTCCGGCATCACGATGCCCTTTGCAGCCCGGAGGGAAGAGGGAACTCGAGGGAAGAGAGAGCGACAGGGAGCATTTAGAAGTGAATAAGTTAAAAAGTTCCTCTCCATGTGAACCTGTCAATCTTCAGTAGAGGATTATGCCCACTGGGGTGAGTAAGCCCAGGCGTGCACACACACACACAAACACACACACAGGCTTTCACATAGTATCAGTAAGACCTTGTGGTTAATTATAGCTCTGAATCTGACAGAGAAAAATTAGAGGGGAGAGGGACAGCTGCGGGATCCTGGGGTGTAGGGTCTGATTTCCAATGTAATCTGCAGCCCACCAAAGATCTTCACTTTGGAAAAATAAAGTTCAGCCATTTCTAGTCCCTGCCTGCTGCTTTTCCATTGCCTCATGCGTGCCGTGAGCCTCTGAGCTCCTAGCGGGGTCCCCATAGCAGCAGCCTGGCCCGTGCTAAGCAAGGGTGCCTTGTGCCAATGAAAAATATACATAAGTTGGGATTTCTCAGACCTCCTTTTCTTTTTACCCAGCTTTTTTGTTTTTCCTAGCTTGTTGCGGGAGATGAGCCTGTGAGACTAGTGCCAGTCTCTTTCTTCCTATGTCTGCAAATCTCTCCTAAACCTGGAACTAAAATGGGGTGGCAAGTTTTAACCTTTTCTGATCACATGTTATTTGACTCTTCTGGTGTCCAGAGCCAGAAACAATCCTGTTGATCCCACATTTTAAGGATAAGGATAATTCAAGGTCTGTGTATTGCAGCTGTTTTGCTTTGGAAAATAGGAGACTTCAGGGAGTCTTGCTGCTCGTCTTGAACCTGCTTGCATGTAATGAACTCATATTACAA